>CM016563.1:8503213-8660165 GCA_003412495.2 Echium plantagineum | reverse complement strand
CAGGTAACCAAGCTCCCTCTACTTACCGGGACGAGTAATCAGGGCCTATATCAGTTTGCGTCAAGTGGTGCTGTGTCGTCTTCAAATGATTGTCTGCTTTTTCGAGTCAATCGTCGCCTGTTTGGCACCATAGGCTAGGTCACCCTCATGATCGTGTGTGTGTCGTTCAATTATTTTCACAATTAGCTCCTAAGTCGCGTTTTATTTCAAGTCAGTCCTGTACGCTTGTCCGATGGGCAAGCTTGCTAAGACCTCTTTATTTTAAGTAATAAACGCAGCCGCTCGCCCACTTGAGCTTATATTTTCTGATGTTTGGGGTCCTGCCCCGGTCTTATCTTCTGATGGTTTTCGCTACTTCATATTTGTGATGACTATTCGCGTTATGTCTGGTTTTACCCACTTACTGTTAAATCTGATGTTCTCAAAGTTTTAAAACAATTTCACAAGCCCTTGTGGAACGTCGCTTTAGCTGTAAAATTAAAACTTTACAAACAGATTGGGGGTGATATCGCACTTGTCATAAATTTTTACGAAATTGGTATTGGTCACCGAGGTCCTGCCCACCACACTCACGAACAAATGGGTCGTGTGGAACGGCGTCATCGACATATCGTAGATACGGGTCTCACACTTCTTTCTCACGCTCATCTTGATTTGTCATATTGGCACTTGCATTGAAACCGCTGGTTTCTAATCAATCGATTGCCTACTGTGACTAATCAACACACTCCGTATGAGCTTCTATTTTAAATGTGTCCCTGATTACATGTTCCTGCGAAGCTTCGGCTGCTTGTGTTACCTTATTTGCGTCCTTATCATTCGCATAAATTCTCTTTTCGCTCTTCTCCGTCAATTCTTGGGTTATAGTCCTCTTCATAATGGCTACCGTTGTATGGATATTGCGTCTCGGCGCATCTATATAGCTAAATTGTTAAGTTTATTGAAGAGGTCTTCCCCTCCCTATCGCCTCCTCGTCCTGTCCTCCTATAATCGGTGCCTCTCCTTCGTGTCTTAGCAGCCCTATCCGTCTCCCTCCCTGTTCTTGTTCCCAGCAGCCCCTGCCCACTGATGTCGTCTTCCCCCCCAGCCCACGTCCCCTGTCAGCCTCCGTACCAGCCCCAGCTCACGTCCCCTGCCCTGCCCCAGCCCAGTCCCCAGCCCCAGCCCCGTCCCCTGTCCCTGTCCGTCTCCTGCACCAGCCCAGCCCCCTGGCCCCAGCCCCGTCCCTCTCCTGCCCCAGCCCCAGCCCTGCACCAGCCTCCGCCAGCAGCCCCGCACCAGCCCACCCTCTTCCAGCCCCTCACACCAGCAAGCTCCTACCTCTCTAGCAGCCCAGCTACAGCCTCGCCTTCCTCCAGTTCCCCCCGCAGCCTGCTCCACGCCTCCTGTCTCTCCGCCTCACCCTCACCATATGCGTCTGCGTCCCAATCCTAAACCATCCCGTAAGCGCCTTGAAACCCATCCCTATGCCCTAGCCGTTACTCTTCTAGCTACCGAACCTACATGTTTCACCCCAGGCCAACAAATGTCCCTTGGCGTCAAGCCATGTGTGAAGAGATTAATGCAATGGTTCGTACTAATACATGGACACTAGTTCCTCCTCGCTCGGGAATGAATGTTGTGGGGTCGATGGGTGTTTAGGCTCAAGCGGGACTCTAATGGTACTATTACGCGTCGTCGAGCGCGCTTAGTGGCGAAAGGCAATCATCAGGTGGAAGGTATTGATTTTTCTGATACTTTAGTCCTGTAATTAAGTCATCTACTATTCGAATTATTTTGTCTATTGCTGTTACATATAATGGAATGTTCGTCAAATTGATATACAAAATGCTTTCTCCATGGTACTCTTGACGACACAGTTTATATGGTTCAACTCCGGGTTTTGTTGATTCGTCTCACCCTCACTTTGTATGTAAACTGAATAAATCTCTTTATGGTCTCAAACAAGCTCCGCGTGTGTGGTTCATTGCCTGCAGAGTTTTTGTTATCTTACGGGTTTCTGCAGTCAAAGGCAGACACCTCGTTGTTCATTTTCTCTCGTGCAGGTGTTCACTTGGTCATGCTTGTTTATGTTGATGATATCCTGGTGACGGGTAACAATGATGCTGCCATTCATGCGTTCCTGGCGGCCCTCAGTTCACGATTTGTCACTCGGGATCTCGGTGCCCTTGATTTTTTCCTCGGAATTCAGGCCATCAAACAATCTGATGGAAGCTTGCTCTCTCAGCGTCAGTACATGGTTGATCTTTTGGACAAGGCTCAGATGGTCAATTGCAAGCCCACATCTACTCCAATGGCTACTACCCCGTCCGTGGCTCCTCTATCTGATCCGCCCCCTGATGCTACGCTGTATCGCCAATTGGTTGGCTCCTTGCAGTATCTCACTCTCACTCGCCCTGACATCTCCTTTGCGGTTAACCGTGTCTGTCAGCACATGCATGCACCTACTGCGGACCACTTCCTGATGGTTAAACGTATTCTTCGATACGTTAAGGCCACACTTCACCTTGGGTTGCTTATTTCACCGTCTGTTGATTTGTCTATTCAGGCGTTTAGTGATGCAGATTGGGCCGGCTCGTCAGATGATCGTCGCTCTACTGGTGGCTATGCTGTCTATCTAGGTTCGAATTTAGTTTCCTGGCAATCCAAGAAACAACGCACAGTGGCTCGCTCCTCCACAGAATCAGAATATAAAGCTCTTGCCGATTGTGTTGCAGAAGTATCCTGGTCTATGGCGATCTTGGTGAACTTCGGTTACTTCCCCCCAAGCCTCCGATTCTTTGGTGGGACAACCTTGGTGCAACCTACTTAGCGGCTAATCCCTGTCTTCCATGCTCGCACTAAACACATCGAGATTGATTACCACTTCGTTCGTGAAAAGGTGCTCGACGAGAACTTCTAATTCAGTTTATATCCACCAAAGATCAAATTGCGGATGTACTTACTAAACCGCTATCTACATCTCGGTTTACCTTCTTTCGGGACAAGCTTCGGCTTGCTTCCGTCCGCCTTCAGCTTGTAAGGGGAGTATTGGATATATTAGGTTAGATCCGGATAACTATTGTACGTTAGTTTAGGATGTAGTTGTTGCGATATTGTAGAGTTGTAATCATATGTAAACTCTTGTATTATATCATCTATATATATCACACTAGGACCTCTACAATAATCAAGAGAGTCCATTTGATTAATTGTGCTTTGTTACTAATCGTTGTTCCGATTCAATAACACGGAGCCTGTTCAAAAAGTGGATACGGACGAATTAGTGTTCAGCAACAGCTTTTCTTGCATTCCGTGAAATATATACTACTACTCCCTCCGTTTCTATTTACTTGATCATTTGGAGAAAAAACACTTTATTAAGGAATGAGAAGAGTTTACTAATATATCCTCAAAAGTGAAAAATATGTTGAAGTAGTATATTACTTTATTGAAGGGTAAAAAGAAGAAAATAACCTTAAAGTTGCATTGAGAATACAAACGATCAAATATTTTGAAAAAGTAAAAAATTATCAAATGATCAAGTAAATAGGAACGAAGGGAGTACTACCTTACTTTAAAAATGCATCCATTACTTAACAAAAAAAATGCATCCATTAATTTTACATTAATCACTGCCAACTAATACGGCCCTAATTCATTTATTTACATAAAACTTGGTCGCAAATATGTATGATAGCATAAGCTACACCGTTATGCACACACTGGAATAGTAAATCACTATTCCTAAATAGTGATTTTTTTAGAATTGTAATGACTATTTTATCCTTCCCATTTAACTTCTTCAAATACTACACTTCTAAATAGGGAAGCAAAATAATCCTTTAGAGAATAGTAATTCACTATTCTGATGTGTGTATAACAGATCAGACCCAAACTACACATAAATATAACAAGAGATCTCAAGTCAAATACACTTCTCACTATTATAGATGATTAAGATACTACATAGTACAGCCGATGGCTCAATAGCCTAGTGGCATCCGGCCCAACCTTTCATGTAAGAGGTCATGGGTTCGAACCTTGTTGGAGACATATTTGTCTCATATTATACTCTAACTTTCTATTAGTTAGCAATTTCTGTATTCATGTTTGTAATATCATTGTAATCACAATTCATCGCTAATTATCAAAAAAAAAGATACTACATAGTACAACCTTTGACTAGATAGTATTTAGATGTTTATAAAGGTGGTTGATGAGTCAATAATTTAGTTGATACTCCCTTCGTCCCTAAAAAATTATCACATTTTGATTTTTGATGGTCAATAAAACACGATTTAAAACATAAATATTTATTATTCTACATGCGAAAAAATTATAAAAAGTTAATATTTCAAAAATATATACTTTTGAAACGAATCTAGCAAGGTCCCACAAGACTATATTATTTATAATCGTTTAATGAGAATTTATGATCAAATTTTGTAATGTTTGACTAACAAAAGTCAAAATGTGACAATCATTTAGGCACGGAGGGAGTATTTAATTAGAGTTTTTAATTATGAATTGTTTACGTTAAAGTCTTATTGGAGATAATTTAACTTGTATTTTAATTATAACTGTTTATTAGTTAGCCACAACTCTATTTCAAAATGTAAGTAATTTTAGATGTTTTTACTTTTTTGAAATTAGATGTCGTTTTGCTAAGGCCTAGGCATATTTGAGACCTACTTTTCCTTATTGCCCTCTTTTTTCTCTGTAATAGCCACTTTCTCACACTCTTATTATCCTTGCAAGAGTGGGAAGCTAAAGCATGTTATATATTTGAGATCATAGTGACCTCCATGGTGACCACCCTGGTCTCCATGAACAGCAGAAAGTTTGTGTTTGTCATAGTGACCTCCATGGTGACCACCAGGTCACCATGACTGGTCTCCATGAACAGCAGAAAGTTTGTGTTTGTCATAGTGACCTCCATGGTGACCACCAGGTCACCATGACTGGTCTCCATGAACTGCAGAAAGTTGCATTCTTAAATGTAACCGTTTTTTTAAAAGGTTGTGACTTGTTGAAAGGTTGTTTTATGCAACTTTGAGACATATGGATACATCCATATGATGACACTTGTCCCAAGTGTTTACAACAACTAAATTCAACCAACATATATGATCATATAAAGATCAAAAGAAGTATGTTGAAAAACACAACATAACTTTCTGAAAAGTGTTCATCTTTTTGCTCTCAAACACACCCACGAATTTCTGCACTACATTCAATAGCATAAACCTTTTAAATCCTTGTCTTATCCACTAAGAATATTCCTACACCGGGAAATAATTCTTTAGGAAACGAAACGATTCAAGGATTCAATTCTTTCTCACTTGGTAGTAGTTTTTGTAATAGTCTTGAAGATTCATTAAGTAGTTGTTTGTATTTCCATTGTTGATTCAAGTTAGTAGGAAAATATTCAACAAAGCATATCCATAGCCACTAAGAATTTGATGACTCTATCTGAGGAAACGTAGAAGCAAAAATGGTTTGGTTTTTCTTCCTGAATGCATATTCACTAAACGGTAATTATTTTGTTGGTCTTTTTAGTAATCCGAATTTGTTCTTTACAGGTCAAAAATTTTATTGGCCTATTTTTTTTTATTCCACAAAATAATTGCTATCCACATTATTATTTTATAAAATAATTACTATAATACAAAATGTTATCTTTGGTGGTTTTATTACGAAATCTAAAATGAAAGGGAAGAGGTGTTTGAAGAGGAGGGAGGTGTTTGAAGGGAAGAGAGAGGACGGGAGAGGAGAAAGGGTAAAATAGAAAATTGACAAGTTCTGTAACACTTTTGTGTGACACCTCTGTTATATTTTTATTATTTATACATTTTTTTGAATTTTCAAGCACCATATATATTTAATCATGTTGTTATAGACATATACAAACATATCTAATTCAAAATAATTGTCATTTATATTGACTATTCGTAATTTTTATTATTAAAAAGTAAAAGTTGCAATTTTTCTTCATAAAAAGCAAAAAATAACCAGCTTCTTTTTATTGGAGATCGTAATAAATAACGTTACAAAGATTATTTGTTAAGGTAATGTGCTTGAAATATTGAAAAAACATTAAAATAATAGAAGTGTAGCAGAAAGTGTCGCACAAAAGTGTTACAGGTGATCCAACTCATTAATATGTGTGCACAACTCCAGAACGACATCTAATTTGGTCTGTAGGGAGCCTCTAATTTAAAATAAGTGTCTTTCTAGAGATTTAATGAATATCTAAAAATAGTTAATTTTTTACATAAATTAATGCATAATACAATATTTTTCCCCTTAATACCTCTATTTGTATGAAAGACTCAAAATAAATAATGATTGTCTCATACTTAAGTAGATAGATGGAGTATTAATAAATGATATGCTCATTTAAGACGCCCCGCTTGACTAGATGGAATGTTAATGATTGTCTTTAAAGAGATATAAGAAGAAATTTTGAATGCATTAAATATTTTTTAATTTGTGTGAAATATCTAAAAAGATACTCCATTTTGTTGGATTTGAGGGAGTATGACATATGTACCTTAAATTAATTTTGTTAAAGGCTCAAATGTGTTGGTCTTCCAAATTTCCTTTCAACCTCCTCCAATCCTCCTACAATTGCATATGACTGAATATTCTTAGCCAAAGATCTTTTTTTCTCTCATGGTTCGACCTAACTGAACTAAACTACCTTGGATCGATCCAATTGACTTTAAATCTTAAGCTTGAGATTTCCTAGCTCAATGCTACATTTTGTATGTGTTGGACGCTCAATTGGAGATGGTGGGCGAAACGTACAACGGTACAAGTACAACCCAAATCTTGCCTTCATCCATTGCTTGCGTATGATTTAGCAAAGTCTCAATCCAAGTACCGATCAATGATCATGCCTTTAACTTAAACATTAAGCTCATGGAGACTTCATTGGGTCTTGCCCAAGTCCAGATCTTGTCCGGAAAGCAACTCGAAATTCTTTTCTATCGAATGGTGAGTCGGGATTTCCAGATCTTTTCTCGCATACAACAATGATTCAAGGGATTTTCCAACACATGGTACTAGCGACATATTTATTCATCAACAATTGATACTTTTTGTTACAAAGGTGTCACTATAAGACTAAATTAAACTATCTTTTATTAATCATTTTGAGGGAAATTACTTTTCAGTCTTAAGTAATCAAGTTCGCAAATATTACATGCATGTCGGTCATCGTATCATCGATACTAGTGACATAGAATTAGATATTTGAGAATATATTTAATTATTCCTATCAACACTTTTTTGGTCAAGTTTATCACATAACGTTTACTAAGTGTGGTTTACTTGGGTGACATGCTATTATATTAGTCGAATGTCTAAACATTATACAATCGACAATTAAGGACTTACGAATACAAAAGATATTTAAAAAGGTGTTAAACATTAAAATATATTTAGGATTTTCGTCAAAAAGTGGTTAACCCCCAACTAAATGGATGGTGTTTCCCATTTGTCATTCTCATAGATGCAATCTAATCATATTAATTCAAACGCAAAGTATAAAATACGCGTATTATCTTAAATTGATGATGTTTCTCGTATATCATTTTCATAGAAGCAATATAGTCAGATTAATTCAAACTAGTTACTTATGCAGGGGCAACACTATATGCACACCCAAACAGTGTTTTCGCACCATAAATTCTTAAATTGCCCCCAACGTTCTTTAGGAACGTTTGTTGCCTTATCAACGATTAGAATTGGAGGACGTTTTGGGCCAAACGACTTTCACAGTCGTTAGTTGCCTTACCAAAGTCCTATCTTTTTTTATTCATATAGTCACTTTTATAATTTACTAAAAGATTGTCACATTTTGACTTTTGTTAGTCAAACATTACAAAATTTGATCAAGAATTCCCCTTAAACGATAAGAAATAATATAGTCTTGTGGGACCTTGTTAGATTCGTCTCAATATATATTTTTGAAATATTAACTTTTTATAATTTTTTCGCATGTAGAATAATAGATATTTATATTTTAAATCGTATCTTGTTGACCACCAAAAGTCAAAATGTGACAATCTTTTAGGGACGGAGGGAGTATTATTTAATATATAATATTAGTAACATTAAGAAAAAATGATAACACTATATAATTTCGAGATTCAATTCATTTTTATTTTTTAATTATGTTTAAATTCGAAGGTACAACGTTAAATTTCCAAATAGAGGTACAAGATAGAAATTACTAATTTACCCTCCCACATAATTCTCTCAATCACCACACTTCCAAATAGGGGGCAAGATAGTCAATTAGTGAGAATAGTAATTCATCATAAAAAATGACTATATGAATAACTAAAAAATAAATGCATCAACATTTTACCTTGAAAATTAAATAAAATTAGTGTTATTATTTTTTTATTAATGTTACTACTATTATATAATAAATAATAAATCATAAAATTGATTAAAAAAATCATCATAAAAAATGACTATATGAATAATTAAAAAAAAAAAACAGTTTTTGGCCCCAACGCCTCCCAAGGGCGTTGGGGGTAATTCAGGCATTTCAACCCCTTAAAAACACTATTTGGGTGTGCATATAACAGATCAGTTATGTTATGCCCAATACAAAGTACGTATTACTTTGTTATGTACAAAAATTGAAATATTAGGTTATTAAAACCTTTTTATTTTATCTATTATTTTTTTTAATAAAGAATAAGAGGTACATAATTTTTTATATGTTAATTGAAAAAAATAAAGAATTGTCACATGACATTTTTACACTTCATGTATATTATCTGATCTGTTATATACACATCAAAACAATGGTTTTATGAGTGAAATGATCATTTTATCCTCTATTTGAAAGTATAGTAAGTGAGTTAAACATGTGGGGCAAAATGATAATTTCACTCTACAGTTAATCACTATTTTAGTGTGTATATAGTGTTGCACGTATATTATATATAGTACAGGTAATTGAAAAAATTAAACTATATCACAAAATTATTTAATACTAGTAAAACATAATGAGATGAACCCTAATTCACCATAAACCCCCAAACTGATTAAAACCCACATTTTTTAGCATATTCTGAATCTATTACCTTGTTAAGATTACTCTGAAGCTGTGATCCCATCAATTTGGGAAATTTGATCAAGTGATACAATCCTCTGCTGACGTACGAGTTGAAGTTGAGATTCCCAAGTAAGAAATTTTGACTTGTTTTTTGCTAGTAAAATTAGCTAATCTGCGTTCCAGTATAACAATTTTAGCTTCCTTATATTCAGCACACTTGATTTCCCACAACATTTTTATTTTATCTCAAGCTGTATATAAATTGTTGTTAAGGGGTTTTACTCAATTTGGGAGTTTATATTGAAGTAAGCTTGTTCCTGTTATGTTTATGAATAATTCAATGTTTTAGATTTTTTTTTTTGGTAATAATCGTACAAAGTTATCTGATATGGTTACAAGCACGATTAATAGTACAGTTTTGGAAGAGGAATCTCGCGTGGAATGGCTGAGGAAGTTAAAGAAGAAGGAGAAGTGGGCATGGAGACCCGAATCGAGCGTGCTTTAGCTTCTCGCATTCAACATTTCAAACAAAACGCTGAGTACGTTTCTCCACCTCTCCTCTTTCCCATAGTCTCAATATAAATCTTTATATCAATCTCTCCGTCTATATATGTGTGTATCTCTGTTACTTCCAATTCACGTATGTTCTGTTTAAAATGACTTATAAGTGATGAGAGCTCAAATCCAATTGTAAGCAACATTTGAAGTTGTTATCTAGTTGTCTGTTTTAATTTGTGTGTTGGTGCATAAGGCAATGCTAAAACCTAGCGTACCAAATTTCTTCAACTGCTCTCAAGTTTGTAACTTTTGTTTTCTTTTATTTGATTAAGCTTTGGATGGCTTTGATACCATGTATATTTGTATCATTACCGGGATTCCTCGTTTAAGCATGATCAGGAGGATGTTTACTTATCCTTGTTGAATGTTCTATCTATATTTTAAATCCGGGAACATGATACTAACATTACCATATAAACTTACTAAATCGCTGAACCTTACTGGGGCAAAGTTTATATTTTTGAAATAGCGTCTGTAACACTTTTTCTTCTTCTTCTTTGTCTTCTTCAAGTGCAGCTCATTGACTATGGGAAGCGTTAGGAGATTATTAGAGAAGGACATGGGGCTTGAAACATATGCACTAGATGCCCATAAGAAATTCATTAAAAGTTCGGTAGAGAAGGTGAGATAACTTTCATTCTCCACTCTTCCTACTTGACAATCTCCACATCTAGTCCTTCCTTCAGTTTTGTTATTGCTTGCAGCAAATGGTTATTTATGATATAGTAATCCCTACCCTTGGCATAAACTTAAGAATGTCTACTGATTTCAGTTTGTTTGTTGTGTCAATATAGTTTTTGTCATAAATCATATGGAACTTGGTATTGGAAGGTTATGGAGTTGGGAATCATATAGATTTGTTTTTGTTGTGCTACTCGACTCGTTTATTTGGGTTGTCTATAGCTATCTATCGTGGGCAAATGTTTTTTTGTATCATTGTAATAATTACATTGAGTCATATGAATGCAAAGGGCTATATTATTACTGAGTGATTATCAATAATGGATTTGGAATATGATCGATGTACATGATGGTGTAGATTTATTGAACCATCATCTTCGCCTCACCCCCATCCCCCCTGATAATGAGATATAGAAAGCCTCATGTCTTATGGTTTCATTGGTGTTTTGAATGTCAGGGATTGGAGGATCCTAGTGATGTTCCTGTGGATTCTGAGACAAAGATTGATATAGCTAACCCATTAACTAAAGAATCAGAACCACCTAAAATAAATGATGCTACAAAGGGTTCATTGGAAATTGTTACTGAGGATGAACCAAAGATGGAAGACTCTCCTGTAATGGGTCTTATGACCACAAAATCTGATTTGGTGGATTCTCAAAGTAGCGGGATAACCAAGCAGAAAATAAAGAAGGCTGTTTGGGATAGGGCTTCTCATATTAGAGATAACTCAGAGTATGTTCTTCCACCGTATCTTATTAATGATTTTTTTTGCTTATAGTATGTTATTTGGTTATTTATCTTCCTTTGAAATTTATACACAAACTACAGTAATAAAATTGCTCACTAGTATAAAACTTGTCTTTTCCTTGTTTTGTTTTCAAGTCGACGGTATTAAATGGGAAGTGAATTTCATTTTACTAGAAATGTCTTCAATATATGTCCGTCATACCCTTTCAGTTATAGAGGGTGTTTACTGATATTATTATTTTGATAGGACAATAACTATGAATTCGCTCCGGAGACTTCTGGAAGAAGATATGGCGCTACCGACATATAGTCTTGATCCCTTCAAGAGTTTTATCCTAAGTCAAATAGATGAGGTGCAAACTTAAGTTATAATGTTCAGTGTGCAACTTGCTGAACCTTCTAACATTATTTCTATTTCCTCTTTATGTTAATAGGTACTAGAGCCCTCAAAAGTTCCTAAATCAACAACTAGTACCAAGAAGGGAAAAACTCCCTCTTTGAAGAACATATCTGAACCAAAATCTAGTTCCGCATGTTCAGAAGATGAAGAGGTTCATGATAAGGTAAAATCAAGAAAGAGAGCAGTTGGGTCTGGAGGTAATAATGATAAATCCCATGCCTTAAAGAAGCGCAAAGAACCTCAGCAGGAGACAAAAATTCCAAACAAGAAACAGAAGAAATCTGGTAAAAGTCCATCAGATGAGGGTGATGATAACGTGGATGTAGAAAGTGATGTGCACTCTGAATCTTCTGATGGAAAGACTGTAAAGGTCTAGCCAGATCTTGTACTGCATGTAGTCACATAAATTCGTGTATGGACCATTTAAGGTAATAAATTGAATTGAACTTTTCCATGCAGGTGAAACAAGTATCAACCCCTGCATATGGAAAACGTGTGGAGAATCTGAAGTCAATAATCAAAGCATGTGGACTGGGGTATGGAACTTTGTAAATAAACTTCTGCAAGTAGCTTCTTTAAATTGTCATTGAAAATCTCTAGAATCCTTTCCTTTATAATCCAGAATTGCACCTGCGGTTTACAAAAGAGCTAAGCAGGTGTCCGAAGAGGAGCGAGAAGCTTTCGTGATTAAGGAACTAAAGGCGATCTTATCAAGTGAAGGTCTTTCCGCAAATCCTACTGAGAAAGGTGATAATTGGTTCACACCACTCTGCTCATATCATAATATGTCAATATTAAATTATCATGTTCAAAGTTCCATAAATTTAGATTGTCATGTGAGAAGTTCATCATTCAGTTCATAAGAGAGAGAAAAAGTACTTAGAATGCTTCTTCCGCTACTATTTTTTGAGGAAGGAGGGGTCGGGTAAGGTTTACATGTCACTCTTAATAAGTTTCTTGGTGTTCACCTTCTCATCTCATCTTTATCATTATGTTTGCACTTCACACTAAAGGTAATGTTCGCTTCTGATATGAGGTTAGGAAATTACTTGATATTTTGTTGGGAATCAGGAATGCAGAATGGAAAGAAATGTAGCAAATCAGTTAATGATGTGTCTTTCAGGGTGTTACTGCAACTCAAGTCTAATCCAACTCATAGCCTGTCTTGTTTGCGTTTGTCAACTCTTTAGTGCTCTATAAATATATCATCAAGAGAAAAAGTAAATGATTTTACAAGGACTACACTTGGTTTCCATTTACAATATATTGAAAACAATGTTTGGTCCATGAGCAGAGATTAAAGAAGTTAGAAGGAGAAAAGATCGAGCAAAAGAACTTGAAGGTATTGACTTGAGCAATATTGTGACAAGTTCACGAAGGAGGTCCACAAACACTTACATGCCTCCTGCTAGAGTACCAAAGCCTAAATTGCATGTTGAAAGTGAGAGCGATGAATCTAAATCTGCACACAAGAATGAGAGCGATGAAGATGAAAGCGATCATGTGAAATCAACTAAAAAGAAGAATGATCAAGATGAGACTAATGATGCCGAATGTATGGAGAAGATGGGTAATGATGCAGACAACGTGAAAGGATCATCAGAACAGAAGGAAGAAGAAGAGGAACAAGAATTAGATGGAAGTGACCAGGAAGAAGATCAGGAGGAGGATGATAGTGAGAGTGAGGATGACAGTGAGAGTGAAGAGTTCAATGAAGGTACTTTAAAATTTAATCATGTATTGTTAAGGAAGTCTAAATCTTAATTCAATTTGGAACTGGTAGTTTATTACTCCATCCCTAAAAGGTTCACATACTTTTCAAAAATTTGAACTCACGTAGTCACATTAACTATTTTATTTGATTTATATACATTTCTGTTAACTATTTTAACTGTGATTTAAATACTAAAAGTTTTGGGTGTTAATTAAGACCATAAAGTTCATTAATTGTTGACCTCGAAAAAAGCAAACTATACAATCTTTTAGGGATGGAGTAGTTTGCAATGGAAACATCTTTTTGATAAAAGATCTCCTGTCTATATGCGGAGGCTGATGTGGAGGCTGATATGTGGAGGCTGAGACATTCTTAATTTCATTTTCCTGGGGCCTTAAAAGAAACGTTGTTCACTGCATGTATTTTATTTTGTTCACCTTATCATAAATCTTGTTTGTGAACAATTGTAGTCTCTCTTGTTGCAGATGCTGAGGACAGTGATTAAATAATGTGGATTCGCTTCTGGGGCAACAGGAAGGACGAACAAAATGATATCAAGTAGTCGAAGTAGGAGTGTTTAGTATATTGTGTTGTTTTCCTTACGTTGGAATTAGTGTCTTCAATTGATGCAACTATGTATCTTCACGTTTTTTAAATTTGTAGTTGAACACTTCAACTTGTAGAAGTAACTATTACAGGATTTACCCCAAATGAAAAAGAAACTAGCACAGATTATTCAAGATACTTGTAATGGTCGAACTTAAAACGACAAGCTTCAATTCTTGAAAGTAATTGCCAATTGGGATTTTACTAACTCATCCCCTCATTTTGATAGACATCGATAGCTACATTTCGAGTTTTGGTGTTGAATTTATGTAGATAACATCCAGTTCGTCGCAATTCACAAATCAGATGACGTACTGGAGGGTTGATAATACTGCGTCGCGATGTCCTTGAGCAGTTGAAAAAGCGCGGTGAGATCATTACTACCCAAACGGAGGCAATCCTTGAGCAATTCACCATCCACAACTTCCTTATGAACAGCTTCCAGCAGTTCCTTCAACGGACCCGGCCGCCTGAATGCCCGAAGCAAACCCCTTGAGAGCTTGACGAGCTTATCTTGATTCCGAGTAACCCAAGCAGTCCTTTGCTGGAGCGAGTTCATCTGAATGAACTCGGCAAGTGATGATATTAACTCCTTGAGCTCAATTATATCAGACGCATCAGTCCTCCAGGCATAGTTCTTGAGATAGTCGTAGCCAATGCTAAACATGAAGTTGAGGAAGCCCAGACCCAGGCCTCGTTCGATGGTTGTGGATATTCGCCTGGCTCTGGCTGCTCCGGCGTGGTCTCCTCGAGCCGCTCGTAGGTTGGCCACCCGGCTAGTTAGGGACTGCGTTAATGATATCAGAGAATGGTACTGCCAAATGGAGACACACTCGATTGCCGGCAAGGTGGCGACGAGAAGGAGGAGGAGGAAACTGCTGGCGGTGGAGCTGCCCATTGGGTTTAACACTTTGACCTTCTTTCTGTTTTCACCGAATATCGTTTATTTATTTATGACTTCAGCCAACAGTCTTTTTCCCAAAGCACCAAATAAGCCTTATTTGCTATGAGTAATAAATTTTCCTATTTAATCGCAATCACCCACTCGGTAGTCCGTACTAAATACTCCATTCGTTTTTTCATACGTCATTCTAAATTTTTACATCAATTAAGAAAATAATATCAGTTTACATATACCCTAATTAATATCTAATCAATAATTATATGAATGTATAATTTTTTCTATTTCAAGATATATTTACTATACCCTAATTTTTTCACGTCAATTAAGAAACAATATCTATTTCATGTAATTATTAATTAGTTATTATATATGTGAAAATGATATTATTCCTCAATTGACGTGAAAAAACTAGAATGACGCGTAAACAAAAACGGAGGAAATAAATCATTAGTAACAACTAACAACTATCATATATTTATCTCTATACTTTCATATCATTATCTTAATACTTTAACATTTAAGCCTATCTTCTGATGTGAGGATTATCAATAAGGATATAAACGGAATAATATGCTTGGTTTGTATAAAGTGACAATTATATTAAATTTTTTTTAAATGTTTTCAAAAATAATTATTTTGAATTTGAGAGAGTAATAAATTTTCTTGTTGATAGGTTAATCATCTCTAGTTGTGTTAATCACGGTTTATGTAATTCCGACTATAGAAAATATTGGAGAAGAACAAACCATCTCACATACGCGTGCAAAATTAAAGATTTTTATGTTGTAATTCATATATTCGTGACTATAGAACATATATTTTGGATGGAGTTATTAAGGCTACGATGAGAATCATGTTTGAAGTTCCCAATTCCTATTTCATAAACTTTTGAATCTTACTAAAATTGTTTAGCTGTAAATTTTGATGGTTGCCTCCTCAAATTTTAAACTCAATTACTTATATGAATGTTTTACAGGTGTTTAATAAATAAATGTTAATATAAAATGTTGATGCAAATAAAATGCCAGTTAAAATTATAAATTTGTTAACTGTAACAATTGAAAATGAAGTCATACCATCTGTGTGAGAATTTAGATGAAGGGAGCATACAGAGTAAATTATATAATCTGTTCACACAAAAATACTGCAGAACAAGAAATTGAAGAGAACAAAATTGTCAACCAACCGCTAATTCTTTTCAGGTAATTGATGTTACATTAGTGGAATAAAATTCGCCAAAAACCAAATGAATGGAGATGATGGGGAAGTTCTGATCCAAGTACAAGAAACAAACATCACATATGGAGTAGTACATTAGTATACAACAAGGTTTCATTTCCGACAATATCTACCACTAAGTACCATATATCAAATTACCAAGATTTTATATCAGCTTTTTCTTTTGAAAGTAATTCTTCAGATAGTATAGTTGTAAACAAGAAACAGCAATACAGAGGCCAATCGACATTATACTAAACCATGCCACTCTAGCATTTGTCTTTTCACTCACTTCCCTCATCTCCGCTTCCCTGTTCAAAACAGCAGTAAGTTACCTTGTCAATTGCAGCAAACAATTTCAGTTGAAAGCGCTCATTGCAATTATGTTAATACTTTACAAGCACCATAAAGCAAAGAGACTGAACTTTTACCCTATCAAAGCTTATAAATAGGCTTCAAAGATGACAATTGTCCGACCTTTACTTTTCTAACGTCTAGCTTGACATTTCATGACAAAGAGTAAAAGGGTTCAATGTAAAAACAATTGGGGAAAGTCTTACAGCCAAGATATGGCGAAAGGCCAAGCTTTATGGGACATCACGAAAAGACACTTTGGATTGTAAGTATAATCACATATAGCTCAAGTATTTTTAACATATAGCTCAAGTAGTTTTAACAGCATTCCAGGGTGGTCAGACCATCTTCGGTGAAATTGTGAGCAACTAATTGAAATGATGACTAATGAGTGTGAAAGAAACTCAACAACAGGCAGTAGTATTACCTATCCTTTAGGTAGTTTAAGTTTTCGTGAATGGCATCCACTAACCCCTCAAGTTTTTCTAACTCCAGTTCAAGGCCCTACAGGAGAAGATACATGGAGGATTAAAGAACAGAAACATCAATAAACATTCTCGAAGACTGATGTTTTTTTACAAAAAATACTTACTTCAATATGCTCTTTCTTTGCCACAGATTCCCAATCTTTTGCGGCAATACCTGTCTTCCAGTCGAGATTAATACTCACACCTTTATCACCTTGGATTTTATTGTCCATCCAGAAACACGCCAGGTAGTTACCAGACTCAGTAGTTGTAAATGCAAATTGTCCATGTGTGACATTTTCTTGGTGGTGAAGGTTATTCCCATACGGTGATGTAACCTGTTGTGTAATAATCAAATCATATGTATGAGCCACATATCTCAATCATGTTCACATTCAGCATTTTGCTCAGGCGCCTAACTTTAACAGAGGCTGTTAACACAACACAGCATACTAATCGAAACTTGCCTGCGCCCAAACAACCTAATCTAACTCACTTTAGGGATTCCAGTTGACTCCACTCCAAATACCAGTGGCTTCAAAATTGAAAAGGTCAAGTTCCCCCAAGTAAAACATTTCGAAGAAAATATTAATCGGATTTGGATAATGGCTATTACATTATCGATGCTTCTTATCTATTACGAAGTAGTAAATAGTATTTGCACTCTACTCTTAGATCACCTTGAAATCAACTTCTTATCTATTACGAATACTGTATTAGATAGTGTTGTACTTATGGATCCACTCGGGAACAGGCTCCTTCATATCTATTAAGTATTAGATAGCATTTTACTTTGACAGCCTCCCTATTATCAGATGGCTAAGATTGCCTACTACTGCTTAGGCAATGGGGCATGTTGATTCAGTAAATTTCAGTTATTTCAAAAATGCAAACATACAATGAGTCGAAACTGAGTCAGCACGAAAAAGAGAGCAGCGAATTAGATCGCAGCTCAAAAAAAGGAATCTAGCAATTAGGCAATGTTAATTGAACATTAAGTAATAGATTGAATAATTATAGCAGAAGGAGTTGAAAAAAAGCAAAGATAGGAGATGAGTTACTTTAGCTGAGACGGTGGGGGCTCCATCGGCAATAACAGTATAATCGCCCAAAACGACGACGTTGTTGTGTATGTCTTCCGAAACACATTTGGTTCCTGAAGTTGGTAGCTCCAACCATATTGCTTTCGCGTTTCCCACAAAAATCAAACACAAACACACCCACAAAAATCTCATTTTCAGCCACTACTTACTTGGATTATTGGGTGGGGTGGGGTGGGGTGAGGGGGGTGATGAGGGGGGTAAAGAAAGCAGTTGCCGCCACGCAGCTTTGGTTTGTGTTAGCCAATGGGAGCCCATCGACTCAGATGGCAATACCACGTAGGAAATCCACCTGTCTACGCGTTTTAAATTTCAATCATATCTTACGTGTATCTTTTTTCTAAAAAGTTGTATGTCACATGATTATGTAATTAATTAACGTACACTTTACAAATACATCTATAATCTAAAGCTATGCATACATAAAATAATTAAAATATAGGTCATCGAATATATTTTTGAAAATAAAAGGATCCAAAAACCTTTTTATAATAGGATACACTAGTAATAACATTACTACAACAAATACTTACAATATTAATAGTTACAGTAAGGAGATAGCATCATTCCAAGTAATTATGTGTATCTAATAATCTTAGTGATGGGAACGAGTCTGGTAACTCGTTATCCCGCTCGAGCACCTAGTTCGAGTACGTGACTCGATAGATCGCTCATTAATTAAGGAGTAAAGTAAGAGTACAAGGTTGTGCTTGTTTGAAATACCGACTTAGTCGATAATTACCCGGTCCGTTATAAAATTATTAAATAAATTAATAATTTCAATATATATTTTAAAAATAAATCTCTGTAATTAAGGTTTGTACTATTATATTATGAATATTTGAAATAATTAAGGTTATTTAATTTATTAATATTTTTAATATACTAATACAATTTATATTTGTGTTAAAAAATTGTGCCATTTTTACCTTAACGAGTCGGGTATTTATTGAGTCGGGTCGGGTAATTACCTTAACAAACATGTATTTATCGAGTCGGGTCGGGTACTATTGTCGAGCTCGATACCTTATCGAGCGGCTCGAGTATTTATCGAGTTGGCTGGTACCCGACTCGTTTCCAACACTAAATAATCTTAAGAGAAATTTAATTTTGAGAATAAATATTAATGTTATTAAAAAAATTATGCCTACACTTACCACATACAATAAGTTTTGTGAATAGTATACGATGATTTCATTTATATCGAAACTTAAATTAGGGTTAATTATGACTTTAATTGAGACTAGATAGCAAATTAAATGTCCAAAAATAAATCAAGACTTGTATGAGCATAATTTTCTTAATTCAATTTAGCTTGAGCATAATTTTTTTAGTTCAAACTTAGGAGTAACTAATACATTAAGCTCCCCTAATCTAGTGTTATACTACTCTCTAAGTGGACAACTCAAAGACTTGTCCTAATGAATTTTATATCTTCAATTCTAGTCGAAGAAAATGGACTTTGAATATGCTACATCTTCTACAAACATATAAACAAATAAGGGTGACTATGAGCTATATATATTTGTTTACAACAAATTGTACATTAATTAATTACAATTATAGATTTATGAGTAATATGATACAGGGGATGATCTCCAAGAGATTCTAAAGTCTAGTTAATATATTAGAATACAGATCTCATATTAGCTCTTGTGATAATTGACTATTCATATACATTAATCTTTAGTCTTTTTCATTTGACGTAGTTACCATAAACTTCGTATTAGAACGTTGAATTGGAAGCCCATTTGCAATTCTTAGGTTCACCACTTGTATATATACTTAATTATATCATATTCTCGTTTCGTATATAAAAATATTATAAAACTTCGAACTTTTTATTATCGTATATTATTTATTTGACGAAATAAAAAGGATCTATAATATTTGACATTAAAATGAACAAATCATACACTTTGTGATGCATTGACATACAAATTATAAATGTAAATAATTTATTTATATATTTATATGGTAATACAAATGGAGGAACAAGAAATTTTATGTTCTCTCCTTGTAAATTAATGCCTTAATGGAAGAAAAAAAATCCGAAAAAAAGAAAATAATATGACACCCCAACTTATATATGGGAGAAACAATAATAGTCAATGTCAGCAATGTCTTCAAGAAGTAAGCGAAGATCATCGAAAGAATAAAATAATGAATCTTTAGATAGTTGATTTTTGCTTGATGATAATGGAAGCAGAAGCAGTTGATGTTATCAGCAAAAGTTCCACAAATCAATATCGGCTTCTTCACAGAAATCGTCGGACAAAGTCATGGCTTGATCAAAGAAAGGTCCATTGACAACATTAAACATGTCCAGATACTTAGGTGACTCAAAATGGCACCACATTGGTTCTTCCAGCAGAGGAACATAAGGCTTGTATATCCCATCCAGCTCTGTTTCCGCCAGTCGAAACAGATCATCTTGAATAGCTTGATTAGTAGAATCAGAAGGCAAGAGGGAAGGCGAGGAAGTGGTGGAGGAAGAAGATAAATTGTCAGAAGAAGGCGGTTCTTCGACGTTATTGGTGTTTGTAGAGTCAGTATTTGCTGCAGCTAATGCAGCCAGTTTTTGGATGGATTTAGGAGACAAAGTATTAGGGGTAAATTCTTGCAATTGGTAAGAAGACAATGGGAAGTTGAGATTAGCTGAAGTGCCTTTGAGGCATAAAAGAGCTGCATCATAAGCTCTAGCAGCTGCCTCAGGAGTCGAATATGAGCCTAACCATATTCTCGTTTTTTGATTTGGAGCTCTGACTTCAGACACCCATGAACCCCAACTCCTCATCCTCACTCCTTTGTATTTCTTCATGCTTTTCTTGCTTTGAGGAGATAATGTTGGAGACGAAGACGAAGAAGAAGAAGAAGAAAAAGCTTCAATCTTGTTATTAGTCTGCTCTGCTTTCACCATTCTGCTATCTTGAATAAATAAGTAGGATATATTTATGTAATAAATGTTTGAAAATGAATGAAGAAGTGAATATATTAATTTGGAAGTGAATGGAGTTTGAGAAGAAGGAATGAGGAATATTTATAGAGAGGAGAATATCTGATAAAGTATATGAGAGTGAGTAAGATGGGTTGAAGTCGTGAGTGAGGAAATAGCAGCGTAAGGAGTAGTGAATATGGTAGACAGGTGTTTTACAGTTTGTTCATAAATTGATGTATATGTGTAATTAATGACTTAAATAAAATTAAATGTCGCTATCTTTTCTTTATAATTATAATGTCTAAAATAGGGCCTACCAATTTATTCAAACAATATCAAGGAGATCGAAACTCACGAGCCTTCTTGGAAATGTTAGTATTTACATAAATAAGTAGGAGTATATTATATTGGTATCTTTGTTTTTATTAAAATAAAGCAAACCTGGATTATATTTTTTACGTGTCTCCATACTGTAGTGTATATTGTGGAACAGTGGAAGGATAATGTCCAACAATACAATACAAGTGAACAATTATACAAGAAATTTCAATTGTTTCTAGAAATTAAAACAAAACTGATCGATAGAGAGCTAAAATTTCTTAGCCAGACATTATTTTGTCAAATAAAATTTCCTGACAACACGTGCTCATATATTTTGAGGGTCGTCGATAGTGAAAAGATTGGGTGCATCAATACTTTCATGCATCAGGTGCATCAGGTACCCATTTAAAGGTTTCACGTGGGTACTGTACCCACTTGAAACTTCATCGTTGGTACTTGTACCCAAATTGTACTATAACAATGGTACAATACCACATATTTATCAATCCAAAATAAATATGTGGTATTGTACCATTGTTATAGTACAATTTGGGTACAAGTACCAATGATGAAGTTTCAAGTGGTACAGTACCCACGTAAAACCTTTAAATGGGTACCTGATACACCTGATGCACCGAAGTATTGATGCACCGAAACCAGACTCCGTCGATATGCTGTTAAAAATTACATATTATTACTACTTCCAAAAATAATTATCTTTTAATTTTTTTTGACTTTAAACTTTGACTATCATCATTTACTAATTATTATTTATTTTAAAAAATATAAAATTTATATGCTATGATTCATCTTCTAAAGTACTTTCATAATATTAATCTTTTAATTTTTGTATTAATATAATTAAAAAGTGATTGAAGATCAAATATTTACCTTGATATGATGATTATTTTGAGTTAAAATTAAATTTAATGAAAACATGTGTGGATGATATGCTATTAAATTGATGGACCGATACAAATTATTACTAGTCATGTTTTCACATTTTTTCCTAATGTAATTATAAAAGTTATTGATGCTTAAAAAACTTGGCTTATTAGTTATAAAAGCGCATTAAGGTGAAAATTCTAATAGGAGACTTCTACAATGTGTTGAGGTGATGAAACAAGTACATAATATTCCCTTCATTCGTAAAAGTCCTACTACACTTTCTAATTTTCATATGTTAACTTTTTTTAATTTTGAAGTTAATTACTTTTTCATGTTAGTGTAACTATGTGAGAAAATAGTCAAAATATAATTAGTACTTAATAATCCATGCATGTAAAGTCAATAGTTTGACATTTATTAGTTTCCTTTGAAGAGAGTTTGATATATATGTTCTCACTTCCCATCATCAGATATATTATCGAAAACATTTGGTTTGATTCATCGATACATTGCAGATTTGCTGTAAGATAAGTTGGCAGTTTGAAAACAGCCTCCTTTTTCCCCTCATATAATTAGTTTAGTTTAGCATTTGCTGCTAATAATTAATAAAGAAAGCTCTGAAGACTAGATTGGAAATGTGGAGAAAAGTTTCAATTCATTCCTTCCCCAAAGAAAACCACGCTTTGGCAGTCTGGAAGCACGTGCAATTTTCATAAACCCACCTCATTACTCTTTAACCTCTAGTTTTTCAGCCTTTTAATCGAGCTTTGACTTAACTGCTTAAAGATCGAATATATTAAATAAGTTGCGTAAGTGTTTAATGAATCGTTAGTAAAATGATATACCCTAGTGTAATTAACTAAACAATTTTAATTTGTTCATTCTTGCCTCTTTTTTTAGTTAATAAATAGAGTGTTTTATTAACAAATTGAATCGGAAAATCTTTTAGTAAATACTCGAATTAGGAGTATAATAAGAGAAAGCAATGGTGAATAGAACAGTGGTAAAGATATTATTGTACGTAAGAAGGATGGGCATGGGCATCATGCAGATGAGGAAACAAAAACAGCTGTATCTCTTCTGTCTCGCTGCTCCAAAACCGCGTCAAAGTAATTAGCAAGGAACCCCCCCCTGCCCTGCATATACTATACTACTATAGTATTAATCACAGAAATCAAGGATCAATTATTTTCATTTTTTATTAACATATATGTCACTATTGGATTGCGACAATGTGTGTTTATAATATCTTTTCATATACAAATGGCTATAATACATAGTATTAATTACTACCAATTTGTTACTTTATAATATAAATAGTGACGGCGATGGCCCATGAACTTGCTTGTCGCCTAAATTAAAAAGTTCGATTCCATTATCTATATTTATTATTTGACTTGATAAGATCGGATAATTACTCTCAATAAAAATCATATACCTGATAAAACAATCTGTTACCGGCCTAGTCATGTCCGACTCATTTTCACCACTAA
Source organism: Echium plantagineum (assembly GCA_003412495.2). Classification (NCBI taxonomy): domain Eukaryota; kingdom Viridiplantae; phylum Streptophyta; class Magnoliopsida; order Boraginales; family Boraginaceae; genus Echium; species Echium plantagineum. The sequence goes on along the minus strand of CM016563.1, from coordinate 8,636,712 downwards.
CTATAAGTCTCTCATGGGAACTAATTAAGGGAGTACGAGACGTAATAATATAGTACACCGTAACAAATTGGTCCGTAGTACATTGTGGAATACGTGATTACGTAGTCTTGGTTGAGATTGAGCCTCCTTTTAGGTACAGCATACAAATGATACCATGTGGGGCCATGGTTTCATACAGGGGGAGTTTGACATATTCTCGTAGGGCAATGTACCCTTGGCCATGTGGGACATAGCAGGATTGCATACAATGTTTTCATACCTTAAACCGTTTCACATAGCTACAAAGGCACTTGCTTGGAACCATTTGAGTGAGCCCATGGAAGAAAGACAAACCCACATGAGGAAAAGAATACTCTTTCCTAATAGGGTTGTAAAGAAACTAAATTCATCGTGCACTCATATTATTCATCACTAACCCCTCTTTATTTTGCTTTTATTTACTAGCTCACTTTCCCCTATCCCTTCCAATGGAAGCAACTACTCCACATTCAAAAGAGCCTTATATATTAGATTGAGAAAGTATTTATTAATCATCTCTATACAAATTTAGTGATATTCATTATGGCTTGAACTTTGTCTTATTTTTGCTCTTTAACCTTGGTTGAAACTTTTAAATGAGAGTAATTTTTGACAAACGGTTAACTAAAATTTTTCATATTTGAAGAAGTATTTGTCAAAATTAGAAATTTCGAAATTTTATCTCATATTATTAAAGTGGTTGAAAATAGCTTTCTAATGCTTTCTTAGAGCCTAACTATTATAGAGTTAGGTTTTACTAACCAAAAGGAAAAATTATCCATACAAGCACCCATAAAAATAGTGTAAAACTCAACCTAATGTTGATCCAACGATCCTGATATGATGTTAGGTTTTACTAACCCACTTAAGTTTGGTTGCAAGAAAAAATTCCATTTTGAATAGTCAAAATTGTAGTTAAAATAAAGAAATTATAAGATAAAATCGAAATTGATTATAGTAATATGGATGAAACTTTGTAAAATTATAATTTTGTCCCAACTCCCAAACAATGTGTTTTTACCATGAAAAGCTATCATAAGTGTTAGTCGAGGATCAAACTGCAACACTTTTGTCAATATATGATTTATGACCAAGTTACAATACTCTGACTATCTGAGACCAAGTTGCAATAACATTCCCACTCTTTGGGACAAAGTGCATATCCGTCCCACTATCTGGGATCAGTTACAAAAGTCTAACGGTTTGCAATTAAAATGCAACTATGACACACTATCTAGAATTTAGTTGCAACAATCTAACCATATATCTTATAATTTGATAACAAATTTATATATTTATGATATAATTAAGACCCATACGAAGTGAGCATGAGTAGAAATAATTAAAAATCACTACTACAAAATGTCACTTAGACGACACCCACTTAGACAACCCTTGAGAAAAGGGGTCGTCTAGGTGGCACTTGGACGACCTCAAACGGGGGGGTCGGCCAAGTGAGAACTTAGACGACCCCATGTGGTGTCGTCTAAGTTATTTTGAAATTAAAAAAAAAAGAAAAAATTGTAGCACTTGGACGACCCCACGCGGGAGGGTCGTCCAAGTTGATTAAATGATAAAAAAAAAAAAATTAAATTGTAGCACTTGGACGACCCCACGCGGGAGGGTCGTCCAAGTGATTAAAAAATTAAAAAAAAAAATTAAATTGTAGCACTTGAACGACCTCACGCGGGGGGGTCGTCCAAGTGATTAAAAATAAAAATAAAAAAGTTATTTTCGGGTTATTTCGCCCCCCCCCCCCCCCCCCCCCCCCCCCGCCCCCCAAAACCCTGCTGTTCGAAAAACTGAACCAGTAGAGCACGCCCAAGCTCCAAAACCCCACCCCCAAATAATCAAACAAGCTCCTCCTCCTCCTCCTCCTCCTCCTTTGTTCAAGGACTCGATTCATCTTCTTCCCAAGCTCCCCCTCCTTCTCCATTGTTCAAGTAAGTATTTTTTTTAATTTTTGGTTTATTATTGTAATTTAAGTTTGAATTAATTAGTTATTTTGTTTATTGAAATAATTAGCTTGCATTTATTTGTTAACTTGTACATACTATTAACTATTTCGGAACTAGATTAGTTTGTTGATTGAAATTACTTAATTAGTTAGATATAATTTGTTTAAAATTAGAAAAATGTTAACTTTTATGATTATTTATGATGTAAAATTGAAAAATATTATGCCATGGTTGTAAAATGTTAGGTCATAGTTGAAAAAATTGGATTATTTAGGATGTAAAATTGTAAAATGTTAGGTCATAGTTGGAAAAATTAAAACTTGTGATGGTTTAAGATATAAAGTTGTAAAATGTTATTAGATATTAGATTAGTCTAGAATGTTTCTTGAAAAGTTATTGAATGTTCCTTGGTACATCTTTTGGTAGTAATCGATATGTGGTAGAAACTATGGATCGAAAATGGATGGTCGCCGATCCTTTGTCAAAGGAATATGAGAATGGGATCAATGACTTCATTGAGTTTGCAAGGTTGAATGCGAAAGACAAAGAGTACATTTTATGTCCTTGTTGGAAATGTTTGAATCATTATACATGGAAATATAGCGAAGTAGAAGAACACTTGATTATTAATGGGATAAACAGTACATACACTTGTTGGACATATCATGGTGAGAAGAAAGTTAGGTGTACTTGGTCAGATGAGTCTAACTTTGGCCATGGGGAGAGTAGTGCGAATGAATGTGCAATGGATGATGTGGAAGAGGTATATTCATAACTTAATCTTTATCGAAAGATGCAGTCAATATTTAAAGTATAACTTTAGTGATTGAAATTACGTTTTATGTAGTGCCCGAGGCAGGATCCTTCTTCAGGTTTATGTGGATTTTATTTGTGTCTGTTCATAGAGGACATATTAAAATCCAACAGTACTAATCTTTCTTTAGCTGTAAGTATTTCTTATTATTAACACCGATTGTTAGTTATTTCTTTTACATCTTTCTTTGTTTATAATAATAATCCTAACATTTGATTCTAATTTTCAGTATTCTCGGACACACCATTACGATAAATTTCCGGAGAGAAGAATTACTTCAGTTCAACATGGATGGTGCAGTTATTTCTACCACAAATTCATCGCTGAACCTAGTGCGCCTGAGATTTAGTTGAATTATTGTATTTATACACAAGTTGAAGTACTAATTAGGTTTTAAGATATTTTTCACTTAGTTTTTTGTTCTTAATGTTTATTTTTATATTGTTTAGTTTGTCTTCGTCTAACTATGTATTTATTGTTTTTATGCCCATTTTGGGAAGACCCGAAATACATTGTATTATTATTTTTCTTAGTTAACGTGTAAGCCCCAGGCGTGGGTTTAAACCAAAATAATTGTTTGTATATATATAATACAATTCAGGTTAAATATCATAATATTAATTAAAAAAAAAAAATCACTTGGACGACCTCACACGGGGGGGTCGGCCAAGTGCTCACTTGGACGACCTCACGCGGGGGGGTCGGCCAAGTGAGCCACTTGGACGACCTCACACGGGGGGGTCGGCTAAGTGAGCACTTGGCCGACCCCCCCGTGTGAGGTCGTCCAAGTGGCTCACTTGGCCGACCCCCCCGCGTGAGGTCGTCCAAGTGAGTTCCACTTGGCCGACCCCTCTAATCCCAACCCTTAAATGTGTCGTCTAAGTGACTTTTATGGGGTTGGCTAAGTGATATTTTGTAGTAGTGAATATTAGAACCTACATACCTATGCTCTGAACCAAAAAAATGAAGAGAAAGACCATTTCAACAATTTAACTATGTATCAAAATGTAATAATTTATTCAAAGTCGTGTGTCGGAGTTAAACCGGTCATATCCTAACGAAAACTCGGAGATACCATCAATCTGTTAAGCCATCAATAATATCACTAATGTTATTAATTATAGTCTTGACAAATTAAAAGTAAAATTGACGAGTTATTTCTCCTCGTTGTTGGTTGAAGTTGGAATCTAAATAAATAGTACTAGTATAGAGAATCGATCTAACCAACACGAGTGTTTTGCTGCAAATGAAAGCATAATAATATGAATTTCCCATGAACATGCTTATCAAGAACAGTGTCGGGTCAATCCGTACAAGAACCCCGTCTCCCATTACTAATACTATTCAGACATTATTGATTTATCGAATAAGTTAATTAGGACATTAATATGAACCGTAAATTTAAACAGACAGCATTCAGACCTCCTTAATTATAATGTTTGGTTGAAGAACGAGGGTCATCAGTCATGGATTTGAATATTCCCTGACAATCAAGTATTATTTATATATATATATTTCTTCATCGAGGACTTAACGTTAAATCAAAACTGAGCACCATAACATTTTTTAAGGAGTCTTCACATGTTGAGAAGGCAACCAAATCAGAATATTAATTATGATAATTCACTTATTATTAGAATCATTTCAGATATCACGGAATGCAATTACCCTCATTTTTCTTGGAACCGAGGAGGAAATTGCAATTGCTAATTTTTTAAATCATAAAATTAATAATGTGGTCGACTGTTTAATTTTCTAAAGGTAACTCTCTATCTTCGATCAGTATATACCGGAATGCCTTATAAGGATCTTTTAATTTTAACGGAATCTATCACTTTTCACTTCATTAAAATTGATAACATGGCTCGTGAAATATATTGTAGGGCTGGCAAAAAGCCATAAAGAATAACAGGAAAGTACGATTATGAAAAATATATAATTCTAGTTATTACTATTATATTTTATATTATTTGTATTTTATGATGGTATTATTCTAAGAACGACTTAAAATTGGCAAGCTTATTTAGCAATTGTTACGTTATTACCAAATCTTTTATGTTTCTCAAGTGCAACTGGACTCGACTCAATTTTCTTATATAATTTGGTTGAGAGGGAATTGCTGATATGGTCCTGGTAACGGGTCACAGTTGCATTTTGGTCCTACTAAGTGACACGAATGTTCAAATGGTCCCCGCAACTCTGCAAGTGGCTAGCAGGTGTGTATTTGGTCCCTAATTTAAGTGGCTAGCAGGTTTGTATTTGGTCCCTAATTTAACACATATGTTAATTTGGGATATTTTGCAATTTTAAGATAATTTGGGGGGTGGTTATACAATTTTAAGATTTTGCTTGATCTCATAGTTCTTTTTTCGATTTTTTAAGATTTCTTTACGATTTTTATATTTGGTTTTTAGATTTTCTTTTCGATTTTTTTCCCAGTAAAAAGGGTTCGATTTTGGTAGTTGTTTTAGCTAAAAGTTTTGGTTTTAGTAAAAAGGTTCGGTTTCGTAGGTTTTTGGCAAAAAGGTTCGATTTTGATAGTTCTTTGCCAAAAAGTTTTCGTAGTTTTCCAAAAATGTTCGATTTTCGTAATTTTTTGACACAACGGTTCGATTTTGATAGTTGTTTTGGGAAAAATATTCGATTTTGGTAGTTTTTTTACAAAAAATATCCAATTTTGATAATTGTTTTGGCAAAAAGGTTCGAATTTGGTGTTTGTTTTGTCTAAAAATTCCGATTTTGTTAAAAAAAAGTTCGATTTGGATACTTGTTTTGGAAAAAAAGTCCGATTTTGGCCAAAACGTTTGGTTTTGCCAAAAAATGTTCGATTTTTGTAAAATCTATCAAAATCGAACACTTTTGCCAAAACTATCAAAATCAAACTTTGTTTTGCTAAAATCGAAACTTTTAGCCAAAACAACCATCAAAATCGAACTTTTTTGCCAAAATCGGATCTTTTAACGAAAAACTACTAAAATTGAATATTTTTTCCAAAACAATTATCAAAATCGAACCGTTATGTCAAAAAAACTACGAAAACGGAACCTTTTTTGTAAACTACGAAACTTTTTGGGCAAACAACAATCAAAATCGAACCTTTTTGCAAAAAAATTATGCAAATTGAACCTTTTTGTCAAAACCAAATCTTTTAGCTAAAACAACTACCATAATCTAAACCTTTTTACTAGGAAAAAAATCGAAAAGAAAATCTAAAAACAAATAGAAAAAGAAATCGAAAAAAAATCTAAAAACAAATTGATAAAAATTGAAAAAAGAATTATGGGATCAAGAAATAGGTAATTGAAAATTCGAAAAAAGAATTGAAAAAAATTCTTTTAACGTAGGTGTCACTTATTGTAACTTGGATTGAGAGGCAATCATTGAAATAGTCGTAATAAGTGGATTACTGTTATACTTTGGTACCAATAAATGGTATTGATGCGTAAATGGTCCCTATAATAATAAGTCTGTAGCTGGTATAAGAAGAGTCTCTAAATTAAATTTTTGTTAGTTATTGATTGTGATTGAAAATATAAGTCTATTTTGGGGATACAATTACTAATTTAAAGAAATGGCAAAACCTTAAATTTAACCCTTATTTTAACCTGTAGTAGTTGAAGTAGTTTCACGAGGGGGACAAGATGGAGAAAGGCAGGGAAGATGACATAAAATTTTAAATAGTATTATTTGTCTAAAATATTTATCAAAATTATAAACATGTTCCAAAAAGTACAACATTGACCCACTTACTGAGATCATTTCGACAATTACCTCCTTGGATTAGCCTCCTTAATTTTGTTCAAACTCCATAACTATATATAAATCTACCCTATATATAATGTGGAAAGAGACGAATTAGAAATTATATTAATTTTGTTCAAACTCCATAACTATATATAAATCTACCCTATATATAATGTGGAAAGAGACGAATTAGAAATTATATATGAAGTCCCATGATCTCATACTTTATAGGAAGAAAATAATAATATAATTACTATCTACCATTTTATATGAATATGAAATGATTTTGCCAAAATGTTATAGTATATTATGCATTGTATTAGGCCGAATTAGTTAAGATGAGTTAAATACTACTACACATAAATGGTGTATTTATTTAGTACTTTTTATCATCATAATAAGTTCATGAAGAAACAATTAAAAGCTATATATTTAAATATGATAAAATCGTACAGGACAAATTGTGCACAAACATCTAGTATATATAGCTAACACTTAAAAGATAGTTTAATTTGTTGATTCATTAGTGTAATATATTTTTGTAATCCAATTATATGTTGCGTGTTCATTATTTAGCACCCAAATAAATTAGGACAAATGGCACCGGACATCACTAACGTTTAATTTATTTACCACATCTACCACTGACGTTTACTTTCGTGCCAAAGACATCACTCATGTTCCAATACTACTCAACCCGTCTACTTTTCACCAATTTTGCTGAAATCGCATTTTCAAGCACAAAAGTTAGAATGAGCAATTTAGTCACAACACTTAAAATTATTATTAACTACTTCTAGATATTACATTTCCCCCTAATTGGCCATCAATTGAAGTTTTCGAGAAATGGCACATGTTCAATTTTCGAAAAGCCCCAAAATTTAACAAGTACAATATTGAAAAGATGCAATTTTGAAAACGAAACAGTTATAATTTTAAGTGTCGTGACTAAATTGCCCTTCTAACTTTTGTGTTTAAAAATGTGATTTCATCAAAATTGACTAAATGTAGACGGATTGAGTAGTATTGGAACACAAGTGATGTCTTTGGCACGATCATTATCCTTTTTCCCCTTCAATAATACTCCCTCTATCCCTAAATGATGTCACATTTTGACTTTTAATGGTCAACAAAACACGGTTTAAAACGTAAATATCTCTTATTCTACATGCAAAAGAATTATAAAAAGTTGATCTTTCAAAAATATATATTGAGATAAATCTAACAAGATCACATGACTAGCTATATTATTTCTTATCGCTGAATGAGAATTCATGATTAAAATTTTTAAAATTTAATTATAAAAAGTTAAAATGTGACAACCATTTAGAGACATAGGAGTAATACTTGAGTAAAAAGTTGATAGGTGATGACATGCATAAAGTAATCAACAAAGTAAACTAAAAATCATTCTTAAACCTTAGCATGAACTCGACACCTAATCCAAATAACTTCTCCCGTTCACATTTACTCATAGTATTGGAAGCCTGCCGCCAGGCCTTTTTTTAAGTTCAATGCAAAAATATGATATTGATGGCTCCATCACGGAATTTTCTTCGAACTCACTTCCTTATTAATATATACTTATCTTTTTTTTAACAAATTAAAATGTCAAAAAAATAAAATCGTAAGATAGATACGCAATGTTTAATTATTTGTTTTTGATGAACAGTAGTGGTCCAGTTACTCTCTTTTGGTTACATGCATGAATGTTCATATAATAATTTTCTGATTACTTAGTTACTTTAATTTCTAGGTTCTAGTTAACAAGGGCGTACATAATTATGTTTTTGCTTAGCATTTTTCTTAATTTTAATGAAGAATAATTATATAAGTCGTTCAAGTGAAAATGGATTTGTAAATTATGAATGAATTAATTAAGGAAAATTTATTTAGGGGATGAGGATGAGCATGACAGAAGGTGAATATAGAGTGGAAGGTGGACTGCCAAATTATGTTGACATTTGAAGAGACAAGAATCCTTTGCGGATAAGGTCCCTCGATTCGTTATTATATTATTACTATATATAATACATTTATCCTTAAAACATGATCAAATAAAGTTTGCATTATTTAAATTAACATATTATTATAACCTCAACTAAATAAAATATTAAAATGAAGTTGCAATAAAGATGCCAAGTTATTGGATAATTACTAACATGGTGAATTTAAAATTTGAAGAAAAATTGAATAATAGGAAACAAATGGAATGCATTAGAAGCTTCAAAATAAAATTGTTATCCCACATACGAGAACTAGGAGGAAAACATCACTTAAATAAATAAAGATCCTCCAAACATATTTTACTATCATTATGCTAAGGTTTCTCGTGTGACGGGAAAGTGTGCAAATTTTGAAATTGAACTTGAAACAATTGTAGGTTCGCCGTGTGCACGACGTACGAACACAATTATCATTGCTATTACATGCGTTTAGATTGAGTACTCATTAAGGCTCTATTAATCGTTCATCAATCTCCTCACCATTTCTAATCACAAGAAGCACATAGGATAATATATACCACAACAAGCAAAAGTTCCCATTCCCTTTGATTTCATCTTGCTTTTGTGTGGTGATACTACAAGCTAGTTTGTGGTTCTACAATTGGTTTACTATTGCCGGTGAAGCTAATAATTGTTATATCATTTTGTCCTGATGAAAAACTATCTTATCTCTTGTCCGAACCATGGGGAAGAAGACAAATATGATTTAGAGAAACTGTACGTGTCCGTACATGACTCGATCCGGTTAAATAATATTCTAATAGATTTCGATTGCAATTCTTATGTTTAAATTCTTGTTGTTCATTTGTAAAGTATTTGATCATAATTCATAACTTTCTATTTTAATTTTCGAAGTGATATAAGTTTTATAATATGGTGTCTGACTAACAAATCAAAACGTTAAACTTGGAGGAAAAAATACAAATGATACACTTTATTTTGTTATTGGACCCTGTTCATTAAAAATGCGTCATTTTTAATGAACACCTTTGACCTTCCCAATCAATGTAACTATATATGCCGTTTATAGGAGATCAACCTGCACTTTCAAAAATTAATTTTAATTAGTATATTCTTCAAGAATGGAGACTGAGGGAAACATTATTAATTATGCACATATAGTATTTCCATGTATAAGCATGCATGCATATGGCACCGCACATTCAACAACCATATAAACTTATTAGCTTCATACGGAGTATTTTAAATATGCTCCATCATTAGATATCATATGGTTTATATGAATTAACTATTTTTACTTTCTAATAATTCCAATTGATTTAGAAAATGTAGACTTAGCTTTAGAGATACGGATTATTTGTAGCATAGTTTTTTCACTTTTAAGCAAGTACCGTAAACATAAAAGTAAGTTGATATGGCCATGGCCCATGGGTTAGTAACATATATCATCGCTAATAATTCTACTAATCTTAAGGTTGAACCTTTATGCAATTTGTTTAAAGTAAAAAAGGGATTCGAAATCATCATTGCTGATCAACTATAGAACTACTATATATATACAAATATAGGAGTATATATTTATGTATGTATGTCTCGGGACATAGCTCAATTGGTTAAAATAGTAAACATGCAACGTCCACATCTAACTATTTACCTCCTCGTCAAGATACAAAACAGGGTACGACGATTGGCGGGCCCTTAAAATAAGGGTATCATCTTTATATATATATAAATTTATGCATAAAATCTGGGATTCGGGATGAAGATTCAAGACATGGACCAATTTCCTTTTATTGCCTTATGATAAGGTTTATTGAAGGTAGTATCTGTACTAGCTTTTAACTCAAATTTTGATTTTGAATGGACGTGACATATATCTGCTTATTAAAATGGAAGAAAACGCGTAAAGAAAATTAGAATTAAACCAACTGGCATCCTAACGTTGTTGTCATGAACATGAACAAAGAAAAATGGGTATTGGATGATATTGTCAAAGATCCAATCTAACAGTAGTTAGTAGTTACAGTTGCTGACCCTGGACCCACTTTACGGACCCCCTCGCCCTATCCAAGTACACAAGTACGACTGTACGATTGGTTTATTATTGAGTGCATATTTATTCTGGACAAGGATTGTATGAGAGGCACGTTACTAAAACTCACGGAACGTATGCTTGCTGTTTTTAGTCAATAATAGGTGTTTAAGACATATTATGTGCGTTTACTAAAATGATCAACGTAAATCCTATATATTCGCTTGTACATATGGTCATGAGCCTTGTACATACAAGTTTTGGACATAAGCCCAAATTGGAGTGGGTGGAGCTCTAAGTTGACATGTGGGTGAAGGCCTCTAGGTAGTCGTGTCAGACGAATGGTACCGGACGGGCCGAGGGGTCTGGATATGATCGGGCGCATGCCACTAACCGGTCCGGTCCGATCCGCTAAACATTTATCATGCCCTTATCCGTCTCGAGGTCACTCACTTGGCGGGCCTCACGGGGTGCGGTGGCTAATGACACGGACCCCCCATTAGTTTCATTTTTAAATTATTTTTTCTAGTTATGCATAAACGAACCTATCATCTATAAAACCAGAATTTTTTCGCAATCGGTTGCGTCATACATGCGGACCCTGAACACGACACATATAATAGTCACTCCTTTCGTATTCATACTCAAAGTGATAATGTCGGCCGGCATCAACTAATCGATCATCACTTAAAAGCTTGATGGTACCATACATATGTAGTTGTCATTTTCGAACTAAACACGGAATAATTCGTTGTGTAGTTGGAAAACACAAATTAATGACTTTATATAAGTAATAGACCATTATTAACATACAAAACAAGAAGAATATATCTTACGATAATAACTCATGGCAATTTTTTAATAATTTTGTAAAATCTAAGTACTGGTGGTTGAGTGTAATTAATAGCCATAATCATTATTGGTGAATAAGTAATAAGAGCACTCACATCAGCTTTCCAATAATTTTGCCTATAATACACTTCTAACCGTCAATTTTGTATTTTTGGCACTAGCTTTTTATTGATCTACTTTACCAGCTTTTCTATTATTCACCAAACTTAAAAAATTTAAATTTTAAAATATCTTAATATTTTTATAATTTCCAACAACTTATTTTTTTAAAGTAGAAGTGATTTAAATAAGTATAAATTTCAGTATCTCTTCTTTTTGAAATTTAGATGAATTTAAAAGTTTTTTCATTATCACATTCAATAAGTTTTATAACATTAAAATTTTAATAGAAATTAATCAATAATAATATTGCATATAAAGAAATTATCATGTTGAATGTAAAATTAATGAAAATAATACAGTTATGATATTTTTTATTAAATGACTTTGTTGATATTAATTGTAGATGATATTGATAAATAATTATTGTATAAAATATGTACAAAAAATTGACTAATCATAACAATTTTCCTATCAATAACCAAGTAGATTGTGAGGTTTCAATAATTATCTTCCTATTTTCTAAATTTTTTTAAATTTAAATCATTTCTAATATGCTACTCCATAGATTTATTTGTGAAACATACTTTAAAATATATTATTTCATCATTTGATGTTATTTGAAGCCTTTTAATCATTTGAGTGATGATTGTAGTATTAACCGTATGAAGATTGCTTCACAATCCATGTAACCGCCCAATTCACCATGCACAAATATTCACCATTTTTAATAGTGTGTAAATTTTTTTGGGGAGTTAGCATATTATAGGTGAGCTGATAAAGTATCATTTTTTCATATTTTTAACTTTTTGACTCCTTATAATAATTTTTAGGGCAACTGATGTGAGTGCTCTAAGAGTAATATATTTGGAAGTTGAAAGTTATGTTTTATTTTATGTTACCATTGATGTTAAGGAAGGAATTTGGTTATTTATGTTTCACTTCATAAAGTTTGGTTGTGTATGTTTGGATTGACGTACTTTGGTTGTAAAATAGGAAATTATGGAATTAAATTTTCCGATACTCACCAGACCGGTGCGGTAAGAATCACCATGGTATAACCAGGTCTAACGGGCCTCATCTAAATACCCAGGTTTTTTGTGTGTGGTATGGGGCAAAAAATTAGGCCCCAATTCAGCCCACTTCGTAACAGCTGGGGCCTGGGGGATGGGCGAGGGTCTAAGGAGCTCCGGGCCTGATAAGGGCCCTACTGGGGTCTAGGCCGAGCAGGAGCTGGACTGTCTGGCTTGGTCCGACCCGGTTGACAGTTCTAGGTGTAAGCGTGTAAATATGTACTCATGGCCATCAGGCCATGGGCAAAACGATTAGCATATGAGTGGCCCAATTAGTAATTTGGCACCCTAAAAGAAACAGTAACATATAATGGGAGTAGACTCACAATTTTGTTTTACTCCCTAGTAGTGTACTGCAGCAAGTAATGAAGGTATTGTCAACAGATTGTGTGTGAATACTGAACTGTGATCTACATCAAAACTAAGCTTCTTCTTGTTTTGCTAATTGTTGGTTGGTGGACGAAAAAGGAACGAAATAATTGTTGCATGTCATATAACTAGAACTCAGTGATTAAAAGGAAAGCTTTAGTTTCCTGATCAACACAAATACATTGCGAAATTTACCTGATTTATTTATTCTAAAGTGGCAGTGTATGGGGTTGTTAATGTAATAGTTTCACATTTTTAACATGAACAATCACCCTCCCATATCATAAGTGAGGAAGTTAAGTTTCTAGAAATTAGATAATATCGAACTAGTTGGGGGATGATTTGAGGCAAATGAAGAAAGAAGAGAGGTATTTTTGTATTTTCACAGAAACATCAGCTATTTAAGTTAAGATTTTTATAAGCATAAGTGCATAATATAATCCAAATTTATAGGGAAAAAAATGATAATCCAAATTAATTATAAAGGCCGCCCCTCGAGTGAAATATTATAAAGAAACGTGGGAGCAGGTGATGAATATATGTACCCAAAGAAGGTACCCTAAAGCCTAAACCCTTTGTGTTTGTGTGTTTGTAAAAAGAAAAAAAGAAAGGGGTGAACCATGCTTCTTCACTCCTCAATTTGGAGTGGATGTATCTGGACAGCATCTCATAAAGTTTTTCCACAAATTATAGCTCCTTTAAATACTCGCAACATCAGATCCAAATCCTCCACCTCCAAATTCACCATGGCTCAGACCCAGACCCAGACCCAAACCCAGACCCAGACCTCTTCTGCTCCCAAACCCCTTCAGGTCATCCTCGTGCTCATTTCTATCTTCTGTTTTGATGCTTTATTTTTTGCAGTTAACATTATAATAACTATCAATCATCCCGTACATAAGATTCGTACTTTGACCTCAGGGTACTAGTTCAACGGCTAGACTATTCGATTATCTCTATGATGCATTATTAAACCGCTTATAAAGGCTATGATGTTATGTGTAGTTTTTAATGGATTCTTTATTCTGCTATTAGCATTAGATGCATTCCTGCGTTTGGTATAAATGAAATTTATTTGAGTGGAGATTGTTTGTGTGTTTGTTTTGTGAACAGGTTGCAAAGAGGTTGGAGCAATTCAAAACTACAATCTTCACGCAGATGAGTATGCTTGCTATTAAGCATGGAGCGATAAATCTGGGACAGGGGTTCCCCAATTTCGATGGTCCTGATTTTGTGAAAGATGCAGCCATCAAAGGCATCCAAGATGGTAAAAACCAATATGCCCGTGGGTATGGTGTTCCTGATCTCAATTCGGCCGTGGCTGCTCGCTTTAAGAAAGACACGGGGCTTGATGTAGATCCTGAGACTGAAGTTACTGTCACCTCAGGTTGCACAGAAGCAATTGCTGCAACCATGTTAGGCCTCATTAATCCCGGTGACGAGGTTATACTTTTTGCTCCTTTCTATGATTCTTATCAAGCCACTCTTTCTATGGCTGGCGCAAAAGTAACTTGTGTCACTCTACGACCCCCAGATTTTTCAGTTCCAATTGATCAACTTAAGTCGTTAATCTCAAAGAATACTCGCGCTATCCTCATGAATACCCCGCATAATCCTACAGGAAAGATGTTCACTAAAGAAGAACTTGAATCAATTGCTTCTTTGTGCATTGAGAATGATGTCCTGGTTTTGTCCGATGAGGTTTATGACAAGCTAGCTTTTGAGATGGATCACATTTCCATAGCGTCTCTTCCAGGGATGTATGAGCGGACAGTAACCATGAATTCTCTAGGGAAGACATTCTCCCTAACAGGTTGGAAAATCGGTTGGGCTATAGCTCCGCCACATTTGTCATGGGGTATCAGACAGGCACATTCTTACCTTACATTTGCCACATCCACTCCGATGCAATTTGCAGCTGCTACTGCACTCAGGGCTCCAGATTCCTACTATGACGAGCTAAGGAGAGATTATAACACTAAGAAGGCCATACTAGTTGAGGGGTTGAAAGATGTTGGGTTCACAGTTTACCCTTCAAGTGGAACCTACTTTGTGATTGTTGACCATACCCCTTTCGGGCACAAAAACGATGTGGCATTTTGTGAGTACTTAATCAAAGAAGTTGGAGTGGTAGCAATTCCTACCAGTGTATTTTACTTGAATCCGGAAGATGGGAAGAATTTAGTAAGGTTCACTTTCTGCAAAGATGAAGAAACTCTTAGAAGTGCAGTCAAAAGAATGAAAGAGAAGCTTAAGAAGCCACAATCTTGCTAATTGTTTGCTATTTACATCAATCCTTTTGGGAACATTTGAAGTGGTTGAAGGATAGGTTTTCATTTCCAAGAAGGCAAATGTTGTATGATATTTAAATAAGTGAGCAGAAATAATTATTTGCTTCATTTGTTGTTTAATAACTGATCGTTTTCCATTTAACGTCGTAATTCGATTCACGCTTCTATGTAGATTTTAGTGTCTGATCAAGGCATCAGGATTGGTCAACCTGAATCACATTCTTTCTATTCTAACTGCCAAAATGATCATGTTTGCATCAATATTATGGCAAAAATATAGTCTCTTGATTGCATACACTATTTTCTGAGTACAAGACATTCTGGGCAACATATAAAGTCACAGCTGATCACAACCATTAGACTGTTGATTGTTGATTGTTCATGGATCCATGTTAAATCATTGCATTGGACTGGTACACAATACACCACAATACAATACCACTCATCACTTCGTTCTCGCTAGAATGTTCAAAATTTCCTTCATCCATGGTCTTACTCCTTGCTAGAATGTTCAAACTTTCCTTAATCCATGGATGATGATGATAATTTATAAGATACCTCGGCCCGAGCTTCTTCCAACTTGGCCAAGAGCTTTTTCATGAAAGGAGTGCTGGTCCCGTGAGTGATCCGTAAAATATCAACCGCCTTTGTTAAAGATTTCACAGCTTCGCGCGTCTCTTGAAGCAACCTGCAGAGGCAACAACACGAGCTTGTATGTTAATTTCAAGCGAAACGATGAAAGAAGAAGTATATTATGACCAAGAAACTTGCAAGACCAAGACCATGAGCTTGTGTATTATTTTCAAGAGAAATGATGAAAGAAGTCCTTTCAGTGTATTGACTTCATTCGACGCACTATTAGAAATGAAGGGCCGATAAATGGAGGTAAAATCATCTCAGAACGAATAAGCTAATAGGAATAATATAGAGAAGATGACCACCCCGCTCTATATGCCTTTGACATTCTACTAAACAGGTAGCATTGACATTCAGAGAATCCAAAAGTAATCAACCTGATATACAGACAACGATGGGAAATAATATAAACATTTAAAAACATAATTAACTAAATGATGCTTAAGACAAACAATAGAGGAAAAAATCGGATAGCCTAGTGGAAAAGGCTCTTGCTAGTGACCAGAAGGTCCTGGGTTCGATACTCACCTCATCGCTAATTTACAAAAAAAGAAGACAAACAATAGAAGAGTACAAGAGCCACAACGGTAAGTAGATCCTAACCATTCGAGTTTTCCACATGTATAATATTGCAAACCAAGCAAAGGATGACATCCCTGATAAACCCCTGACAAGATGCACATACTAATCAGTCAGAAATACAAGTATTAAATGTAGGAAAAACTGCAAAAACTGAACTGGAAGACCTCAAAATTACAACGCAATGAAGAGGAGAAAAAAGTAAAGATGATTACTGAGAAGCTGCAATAAGATGCAAGATAGTGATAAGATGCAACATAGTGATAAATTTGTAGGCCATAGGGGTCACAAAACCTAAGTGATGAGACCCAGATCTTCTTAATTTTGTTTCAGTAACCAATTTAGAGAAAGAAGTACTAAACAGCCGATGAGTACCATCCTGTGATACCAAACAATTATAAAATCATATATTGATGCTCTTTAAATTTAATAAAATTCAACAGCATCACCCACGATCAAAACATGACAAAGGGAAAACTGGTTATAAGGAAGGAGTCAAATAAATAGCTAACAAGCAGTAGAGTTAGGTTGTCAGAAGAAGAAACTTCGGAACTATAGACTGCAGTTATCATTATAGAAATCCCATAAGGAATTGGAGAAAAGACATGCATAGAGCCGGGTCCAATCTGAATTTACCAGGATTGCTTAGTCAGAGCTATCATGTACACATAGCCTTTTATCGAAATAATTGTATGAACAAAAATGAAAAGATACCACATTCAAATGTTTGCCGAGAATATAGGCAGTTTTAGGTTCTTCTTTCCATGTCCTGTGGAGTCAAAACAATTATATTCTCTAGCTCTTGGATAAAATGGAGTATGTCAAAATGGCTCATTACACTACCTATGCTTCTTATCTAATGTGAAGTAGTAGTGTGCACTCCACTCTTGGGTCAATTAGGAAAAAACCTGATTATTATCACAGGGGTAAGGCTGCGTACTGTCCAACCGCCCTTACCCTTTTCAAAGGCATTGGGGCATTTAGTGTTCTAGTTTCGGGTTCTTCTAACCAGTCTCAAATTTCTTGAGTAAATTTATAATGATAGCAACCTGATAACCATATATGGAATAATGAAAAGTGAAACAACAGAGCGAAGTGATTACTTACTGTGATATACTTGAAGAATCAACCTACTGTATGATAGCGCTTCCTTCCATTCTTGCAGCTCCATAAATATCTAAGCATGCATCGACCATAAAGCAAATGTATCAATTTGATTTACATTAGGAAGAAAAAACTTGAGTTAAAAGCATAATATAATTTCCTGATCGGAATGAATTAATCATCAAGATACTTTCGAATACAACGTCAACATCTGAAGTCTATTGGTTCTCCATCTAGCTATATTGGAGTCTTACCCCAGGCAATTAAACAAGGCAAGCTACATTTTTCGACCAGGTAGCAACATGTTTATCAAGCAGACTCCTAAGCGTAACACAAACATGACTGTGGAGGATACAAATATGAGACTTTCAAGTTTCACGTTTACCTTCAAAAGAGCCTCTCTAGTCCTCATTAAAATGATTGAGAATGGATGGTAACTTTTAACTTGCAGTCTCTCAACCTGCTTATACAATGAAGCAGCATCACAATAATCTGAAATCAGTTAAGGATAGAAGGCATACTACAAAATGAGGTACCATTAGTTCTAATTCTACACATTAGCGGCTCTCTTTACTATTATGCCCCTTCACTAAATGACATAGTGATAAAAAATTCATAACAGGAAATCTGTTTTATGTATACTTGTATTAGACATATATTTGATCTTCACATCTATGTAGTTAATTTTCAGGTCAATACTTTATAGGATACTCCCGGAGGATAGCGATTTAGAAGCCTTCTCTGTAATTAATTTGATATCGGCCACAGTTGTTCTAATTTCTTCAGAGTCCCTGAAAAGTCCGCAATATTGGCATATAAATCCTTTGTTACCTACAAGAAAAGTAAAAATTACATAATAGCATCCATCTCAGCAGCTAGGGGTTAAGGTTTACAGTAAACCTGAACTGGAGAAGCAATATTGTACTTAAGAAGGTTCTGTATGTTGCATACCAGGGTCACGCAGTAAGAATCCATCACATTTATTATCTTTGCATCTGTAGCCTTCTAGGACTGCACTTTCCTGAATGTCATCAGCTTGACCCTAGCACAATAATTATATAATCAGTTGTTACAATCTTTCAAGTTGGAGTAGACTAGTGAAGTGAACAATAGAGATGTTTACCAATTTGCTGCAGCGAAGACAAGCACATGTAAAAAAATATTGTTCTTTTAGAGTTTTTTGCCTGGTTACAGTGCTCCCAGCAGTTTCTACATAGCTGATCATCACCTAAAAGGAACGAATTACAATTTGAATTATTTTAACTAAATGATAGGTATACAAAAGTGACAAAGGAACACAATCAAGTACCACTAATGCAAAGAAATAAGTCATTGTGCTGCTATAAAGTGTTCGGATGATATACATTTGCTTTATATTGTATGACGAAAGCCTTCCCAATTACAACTTAAACAGGACATTCTGTTATTTGCAACAGTGACCCACTTGGCCGAAGAACTGTCTTCATATTTCCTAAACAATATTGACAAAGCTAACTTTAAAGAGGGCTGATTGTTTAGGCCTTTAGGGTGCCTCGACCGATTAACTAGAAAATTTTGCATGAGCTCACAGCATAAAACTTATGCACTTCTATTGCTATTTAAGCAGTCATGACTATATTATAAATGGGATCGTTCAACTACCTTCAGATAGTGTTGGGGGGGCGGAGTCCCAGAGACATGAATTATACATGAAAGTTTAGAAAAGGATACTTCTGTTCATCTAAGCTATACCTAACTATTCAGGGGTCAACTTAAATAAACATCTAGGTTTAGATTACGAGAGAAAATGGTTGATACCTTATTTTAAAGGAAACAAATATAAATAACCTCTTCATGTCGTATTAACATCTGAACTAGCAGTCAGCAGGAAAACAATTCAACTTTACAAAATATACATTACCTCAGTACCTTTTGATATGTAATGTACAGCACGAACTACAGCCAATGTTCCCTCAAATATAAGTGTGGCATTTGGAATACAGCTAAAACAACACAGAACATTTAGAAGGTCAATAAGAAAGCTGTAGGAATAATAATTTCTGGCAGCTACCTGTGGTTGATAATGGAAATAACAGGATATAATCCAGTTGCAAGAGGCCTTAGTTCACTGTCACAAATTGTGTGTGCGTTGCAAGAAAACTGCATCAGAGTGAATGAAAAGAAAAGATTAGTTAGATATCGACAATTTTCAGAAAGGACAATCGCATGAAGTATTGGTCTTCTCAAGGCAAGTGAATATAAAACAACACAATATAAGTTCAACATCGAGACAAGCTAACAAATACTATGTAACAATTCGTAGTTAGTTCTTATCAACTTCCTCCGTGTGAAAGGGGAAAATATAGCTAAAACTATGGAAATGGTTATCATTCATTCGAACTATTAATAGACAGTAGGGCATTCGAATGAACAGGAATAACTAACAATCCCCTTAAGCAAGTAACTGCAACGTAGGTTACAAGAGTCAAAGCAGGTCAAAGTAATGCACTCTTATCAGTTTATCCAGAAAATTATCGCAATAAATTACATATGTTATCTAGCTTTGATGATCACCGGCAGAAAAAATGTAAAACAAGATAATGTTAAGAAGATTATCCGTATTCCTATTGTAATCTGTCTTATGGAATACCTTAGAAAAGCTTTCAGCAATCTCCTTTAGATCAATATCATCTTCAATACCCTCAAGTACTAACTTAACAAGATTTGCCATCTGAGCATACAAAACCAATTGCTTGTCATCGATTTCAGACATATCTGTATTGGAGGCGATCAAGGAAAAACAAACAAGTATATTGAAATGCATCAGTTGCAGTAATCGAGTTTAGTTAAAGCGAACCAAAACAACATAGAAGGATACGCGACACTAATGCCTTGACGAGATTGTAGTTATCTGTGGCAGTAGTAGGGATAGCCTGAAGGAGGAAAACAAACGCATTTATGATCGATTTCACACCAGTAGGAAGATCAAAAGATGTATTGCAAACATTAACCTTCTCCTGTTGTAATTTCCTCTTCAAATAGAGCTTAAGCATCAATCGTATAGTAGGCGTAAGCATTTTGAGGCGGTTGGGGTCCATTCTGGACAAGGCTTTGCATTCCTCTTTATGCAACTTCCAATCAGATTTCTACATAAGTAGAAGATGAAGCTCTCACAACTAAACAAGTAAAAAACATGAAAAAAGTGAATGAATGATGAATGCGAGAAACCTGGCAGGTGGTGGAACAATAGTATACGAATTTGCAAGACGAGCATTTTTTGAGATGGTGAACGGTGAAGCAGTGGTCGCATTTGGTGGTGGTGTTGGGTACAGAGACATATGGTTGTTCAGTAATTATGAGCTCGCCTGCAACGGAGACAAAACTGAAATGAGAAAAGCAGAAAATTGAGAAGATAATTAAATAGGGAGAAATTGGACCTGGGCGAAAATCACGAGAGGCGAAGAGAGAGCGTCCTTTTTGAGGAAGTATGGAAGTTGTGAGTCCGTGTTTGAACAGAGCTTCTTCCATCCTCCAGATTCCAGAACCTGCTGCTAACTCTCTAATGGGAATTGCCGAATTGGGAATCGTCTATTATGTTTGTTTTACTCATCTTTGTTTATGAGTCATGAAGTGGGCTTTGGATAAGCCCATAGCATCACATCCATTTAACTATTATGACTGCAATCTGCAGGATTCAAATCATTAAAGATCAATAGCTAACTTAACCGTTAGACACTGGATATCTCATGAATCAAGAAGTGCTCACTTAACACCTAAATTAATGGTGATTCAAATCATCGATCTCATAAATTAATGGTGCTAAGTGTTAACTCAACGGTTAGACTAACCAGTTATTTTTATTTTAATATTTTAAATAAAAAAGAAACAGTGACAAATATATAAAAAAGATGACAAAATAGTAGTTATTCCTACATTATATAGAGTGTTTTGATGAAGAAAATGATGGTAGTTAATAGAGATATATTAGATTATTAGAAGGAATATTTAATATTCGAACTCAAATACGATTTTGCTATTCGAATGAGAAACGAAAACAAACACGAATGTCTACTAATTATATTCAAAAACTTTCGAATATGTTCATTTAAATTCCAACCGAATATTCCATTCGAATTTAACATTTATATATAATCTTAATTTATATAAGAATATGTATATTCGAATATAAAAATATGTAAAAGTATTTTTATAAAAGTATGTATATTCAAATAATTAAATCATAGTAATGAATCGAATTGGAACTTGATTTTAGTATTCATATTGAATACAGATACGAATTTGAGTAGTGTTGAAACAGTTGAAATTTGATCATATTCTATTCGTATCCACCCCTATATTCAATCACGTTAGACGGTCATTTTAGAGCTTTTGTCCACTATCTTAACTAAAATTGATTGTAAAATCTTAATGACCGATGGTGTAGTAAAACGTGTAGTAAGCCTTATTCACCCCCCTCTAAGGATCACGTATTACTTAACAATTGGTATCAGAGCCCGTGTTCTACATTAAGAGCTTTACATCTCGTAGTAAAACGATATATGGCCGGCTTAATGAACCCTGGAACCCTTTGTGCGGAAGGTATGTCCAGTGGGTACTAACTACGACTATTGGCAGGGTCGAATGATAAATTATGTGAAGAGCATTGATTATATGCTATGGAGGATTGTCCAGGATGGACCGATGGTGCCCACAATATTAAAAACTATTCAACCAGGCACTCCGGCTGCTAAAGGTGCATCTGAGGATAATCCTCCATAGCATATAATCAATGCTCTTCACATAATTTATCATTCGACCCTGCCAATAGTCGTAGTTAGTACCATCATATAATGGAGGCCTAGCACTGGACATACCTTCCGCACAAAGGGTTCCAGGGTTCAGTAAGCCGGCCATAGATCGTTTTACTACGAGATGTAAAGCTCTTAATGTAGAACACGGGCTCTGATACAAATTGTTAAGTAATACGTGATCCTTAAAGTTGTGCGCAATTTATCTCAAGATGTTTAGAATTGAGAAAGGTGAGGGATGATCTTCAAATGAACAAGTGTGGGCTTTTTATAGTTGATACATAACCCTAGTGTTATATCAACTTAAAAACGATTTTTCAAAATCTTTTAGGATATATTTGAATCAAGAAATATAGCATTAATTGACCTCTTTATATCACAAAGATATATCATTCAATTTCGTCTATATTTCGAGTTTCAAACACAATATAATTTACCAAAAACTCCACACTAAATTTTAGACAAAAAAATCATTCCTTTTTAGTTTTAGGAATACATAAAAAATCATTAACACCTTATATTGCCTAATCAAGAGTGACAACTCGTGAATTCGTACAAAGACTTAATTACGAAAATAAATGAATCTTCACGTCTTCGTCTTTATCTCGGATTTGAATTTCGCCATCATTCTTTGAGTCAACGTATAATAAATGCTGGATCTAGGCGACAAACGATGTTAGATCACGTGTAATTTGTTATCGTCAAAACATAAGAGTATGTCGATTTTTCAATCAACAATTTCAACTTTAATAGGGGTATTTTAGGTGTATGCACCTAAGTACTTAACTAAACCTTTCAATTGCCTAATTAAACCTTAAAATAATTACATCGAACACATTCACTTCCATTAAATTTAGGAAGGAAGTTGATAATGGTCGATAAAAGTTTGCAATTGTATACGCCACGACCACGATCATATGATTAAACTTGAGAGAGTATTTTGAGAAGGCAAATAATTAATAAGACGATAAAATTGAAGGCAATTAAAAAAAAGGTGAGAGGAAGAACATGGATGCACGTCAACAATCTTATTCGCCTACTTAGACTATAGGTAAGACCACAACTCACTCTCTATCAAAACACACCACGCGTCCGGCGTCTTCAAATAATACAAAACCTTGACTCTATCTACATTCTATATACTCTATATTATTCATACTATACTATTACCTAGACAATTGTCTTCCCACCATCAACTCTCCGCCTTCGAATGGGTCCCAACTTCACGCCATCATCGCCTCATTCTTTTTCATGCCGACCATCATAATGTTTCGATTAGGAGATTTTGAGTTTAATTTTTGTCGGAGAAATTGTTTTATTTTTCCCTTAATGATATTACTTCTATCTTTTCTCTTAGACAAGCGGATAATTATATACAACCCAATACATACATGTAATCTCTACACGTATCGACAGATCAATCATCATTTAATAATTAATAATTAACTGAATAATGTACGCTGTATATGTTAATACTATCTGCCATCACGACTAAACTTTGATTTGTTCAATAGATTTTATAATTTTATAATAACTCGTGTAGGTTAATTAAAATTTTGATCATTGATAACATTTTATATACCACTTACGGTAATGGATCACAAGTTATATGGAGTATTTAAGGTACTGCTTCATCAATTCTTAAAAAAGAAATCACTATACCTTTAAAATAAAATATAAAAAATGTATATTACATACAATGTCCAAACCCAACAAAGCCACATACCACTTTCTCGTTTTTTAATATTTTTTATATTTATTTTAACTGGTATTGTTAACTATAAGAGATAAAATTTCATTTGGTCAATCAGTTGATACGGATAAGCAAAAGCAAGAAGTCGATAATAAGAATACTGATTTGAACCCTATATTTCATGTCAAATATAAATTTCATAATAATTTTTTTAATAATTTTGTTGTTATACATTTTCATTATCGCATTCGTTTATGGATATTAATTAGCATTTGACTTTTGGTAATTTAATAGTAATTTTTATTATCGTTGTTGAATATCATTTTTATTGTCGGTGTTTAATAGAGTGCGAGCCTGATAACTCGAGAAAGAAAGAAAGAGCCAATTGATTCATTTACTTAAATGAGCTGTTTTCACTATAAAAAGATTTAACTAATTGAAAAAAAATGATGAAAATTGAATAAATTAAGGTCAACAAGTATATACGCATAATAAAGTTGATGGTAGTGTTTTAATGAATGGGATTCCTTGATGGATGGATTAATTGACTAAAATTAAGGAAGATAATTACTATAAAAATGGAATGAAACTATTTAAATTAACCATGGTTTGTTAATGGATCTTAACATGTGCATTTTCTATTATTAACCCGTGCCCTAAGGGCACATTTTAGAAAAACCGAATTACTATTACATCTCATATTTAACTCTATTTAACAACTTCAATTTATTGTTGGACTAATTTAAATCATTGATGAAATTTATTGTGCCCATTATTTTTGGGTTTAAATGAAATTTAACACACACATGACCATGACTAGTAGACTTTATGGTTGAACTGATTTCATTAAATCTATGTAAATATATATAAGTGGGAAAAGTTCATCTTTTAAATCTAATGTTCTCCTTAATTATAGGAGATTCTTTTTAGTATAGTTTTGTTAAAAATTTGATCTTATGAATAATTTGTATAATAACTATTCACTAATATAATAAAGAATATTGACCTTCAATTTATAATTTGATTTTTTGTTGGAAAGATCATATGGTATTTGCACATTAAATTTAAATTTTATTAAGATAAAAAAATCTAACATAATCACAAATCATATATGATAAATACCAATAAAAAATCACACGAGCTGAATGTGCACATACATTCTACTTTTGTTAAACTCAAATTTATTTATTATCTCCAATTCAAAATAACTATAATTTTATTTTTTAAAATTAAACTTTGATTATCAATTATTATTTATTTTGAAAAGTTAAAAATTTATATAGTTGGATTTATATTTTAAAAAACTTTCATACTTACTCTGAATGTATAATTTTAAAAACATGAATTCAACTAAAAAAAATATAAATTCGGTTACAAATAATGAACACATAAATTACTAATTAATAGAGAGTTACTCCATAATTCAATATGAGACAATTGTCTCCAACAATACTTGAATCCATAACCTCCTATATTGAAGTTAGGTTGAATGCCACAAAGTTGTTGATTCACTAGCTAATGTAAATTATTTTAATTTGAAAATAGCATTTTATTAATAAAGCACATTACAAGATAAGGGTGTTTCAATGAAAACTTAGAGAATGAACGAATTAAATAAATTACTGAGAATGATTAATTACGCATGGAACATGTTTAAAGCATTTGCAGTAAATCACTCATACATTTTTTATAAAATCAACTTCTCATACCATTTTATCAATTTTAAAACCTAGTTTTAGCATTTTATACATAATCAAATCCTATTTATATTCCTCAAATCAATTTTTTCTATATCTTTTAGCTCCAAGTTAGAGAAAACTCAAATTATTTAAATGTTGAAGACAAAATCAAATTATTTTAATATGAAGATGAAAATAATAAAATTTGAAATAATTAATAATTAGTTTTTTATTTTAAAAATAAGATAAAAATAATATAATTGAAATAAATTTATATTTTTAAGCTTCAATAAAAAATTTAGCTCCAATATGAAATAAATTTATAAAATTGATATATTTATAAAAATAAAACAAAATAATATAGTATTTTATTGTGAAAGTACATATTTGGGGATGGTGTAAAAATAAGTTTGGTGGGAATTTTTTTTGAGGATTTAAATAGAATATGAAATTTAATATTTGTGTATTTTCACTGATTTTACAGATTTCATATTTTATATATAAAATAGTGAGTGATTTGAGGCATTTTTTTTTTTTTTAAAATCAGCGATGAGGTGAGAATCGAACCCAGGACCTTCTGGTCACTAGCGAGAACCTTTTCAGCTAGGCTATTCGATTAACTTTAAATTTCAAAATATTTTAGGCAAGATGAAAGCCGTGGAGACATTTAAGACAAAATGGATATGATCTAAATTGAAAGTTATAAACTAATAGAAGATCACATGTGAATTAAACTTTAAAATTGGAAGGCAGTGTTTTTATGTCGAGACTCATAACTTTCCAAATTTGACTATGATTATTGAATAATTATCAAATAAGGTAGCAAATTTTTGCACCCAGCACCCTCCTGGCATATATGGTCTACCAAATTATTAATCTATTATTGGCTTTCTTATGTTGTTGGTGTTATAAGTACTTCATCTCATAAAACTTATTCCTTTTTTCCTAATTTGTATATATATTTCAAGATATAGATCTACATGAACTAATAACTCCTTAAATGTTTTAAAAATTGAAAAGTGCATAATTTTGAAGGTTGAAGAGAGTATAAAATGACGATGTTAGCCTTTGCAGTTTCCAAGGCAAAAAGGCCAGCAAATTCCGTCACATCTGGATGGAAACAACAAAAGTGGTGGTCTTGAGTTGTGACTTCTGACTTGTGAGCATTGAATTAACCGATAAAATGAGGTAAAAGGGTATATTTGCGAAAAACATTGAAACTTGATAATATAAAAAGAAATGGTAAATATAAGAAGAAGCAAGGTACGATAATATTTATGATGCTTTTAGTATAGTAACATTGGAAATAAACTTTTTTTTTAAGAGATTTCAAGAAAATGAAATTTCATTCGAACAACAGTAATTAAAATCAAGTTGTATGTGTTTGTATTATATCTATGTGTACGTATTATTATGCCTTAAAAGCATATGTGCCGGTTTTGTTAGGGTAATAGTACTAGCTGGTTAATGAGGTGGTTTCTTCTCTTGAGAAATGCAATTCTATGCTACGCCGGCTCATCAAAAGGAATCTGTGCCCGACTCTCTCTCTCTTCTTTAACTTTTCACTTCTAATTCTCTCTCTCTCTCTCTCTCTCGAATTACAGATTCAGTTTCCCTCACCCTAATTTTTAGAGAGACAAAATTCATTTGAAGCTGAAAGAGAGAAAGAGGAGATAAGGAAATGCTCAAACTTGACCTCCAATTTTCAGTTGGTTTCCTCATTATCTTCATTTTTCTCAACTACACTTGCACATTTCTTTGATTTTCTAGTTGATTTTCCACAAAATGCCTGAATCTGGGAAGCCCAATTTATCAGAGGAGCCAATGGATAAAGTGAAGCCACCCAGCAGCAGCAGCACTGGGAGGGTAACGCCGACGCCGGAGATCATCGAGAAGCATCTGCCTAATGGGGATCTCTACATTGGCACTTTCTCCGCCACTGCTCCTCACGGATCCGGCAAGTACCTCTGGAAGGACGGCTGTATGTACGAGGGCGACTGGAAGCGCGGCAAGGCCTCCGGCGACGGCAAATTCTCATGGCCATCTGGTGCTTCTTTCCAGGGCCAATTCAAATCGGGTCGGATGGAGGGCCAAGGTACTTTCATCGGAGCCCACGGCGATCTCTATAAAGGCTCCTGGTTAGCCGACAGGAAACATGGGTACGGAGTGAAGCACTACTCCAACGGAGATTACTATCAAGGTCAATGGAAGCGGAATCTGCAGGATGGCCAAGGGAGGTATGTTTGGAGCAACGGGAACGATTACAAAGGCGAATGGAAGAACGGGGTCATCCATGGGAGGGGTGTTTTGGTGTGGGCTAATGGCAATCGCTATGATGGAAATTGGGAATATGGTGCCCCCAAAGGCCATGGTGTTTTTACTTGGCCCGATGGGAGTTGCTATATCGGGTGCTGGACTAAAGACAACTCCAGAAATGCAACAACGAATAATCAGATTCTCAACGGAACCTTTTATCCACCACATAACTCTCTCAAGACCACTAGTGTTGCCCAATTGTTTACCAGTAAATTATCTGCTCCCCTCATGGTTGTGGAGGAGAATGCGGGGGTGGTCAAGAAGAGGCCCTCTTTAGACGGAGGGAGAGTGAGCATCACCGAGAGAAGTTTCCCGAGGATATGCATATGGGAATCCGATGGTGAGGCTGGGGATATTACCTGCGATATTGTTGATACTGTCGAGGCATCAATGCTTTATAAGGATGGTTTGAAGGTGGATCGGGATGTCATTAAGCAGTTTAGGAGAAATCCTTGTTTCACTGGAGAAGCCAAAAAGCCCGGGCTCACCATATCCAAAGGGCATAAGAATTATGATTTGATGCTCAATTTGCAGTTGGGTATTAGGTAAGTAATGATATTCAGTGATTGGTAGCATCGATTTTCCTGATTGTTCATTGAAATTATTCTGTACAGTTAAACATTCCAGTTTTGTGTGAATGAAAGTGACTCTTTTATATAGGTATTCAATTGGAAAACATGGCTCAGTTACTCGGGAACTTAAGCAAACAGATTTTGATCCTAATGAGAAGTTCTGGACAAGGTTTCCTACGGAAGGATCAAAGCTTACACCGCCTCATCAATCAGTAGAGTTCAGGTGGAAAGACTATTGTCCAATGGTTTTCAGGTATAATTTGATGCAACTATCAAGATGCCATTGAGTGCTCGAAATTATGTGTTCATATGCTCACCTCTTGACTTTGAAGTGTGAAACGAGATGATCTATTTGTATAGCTAGTATCTTAGGTTGTATTTGTATCAAATATTCCATTGAAGTATTGATGCCTTTTATTCTTGTCATGGTCATTGATTATTTGGAGTGTCGTCTAGGTGTTTGAGGGAACTATTCCAAGTGGATCCGGCTGATTATATGATGGCTATATGTGGAAATGATGCTCTTAGGGAACTTTCATCTCCTGGAAAGAGTGGAAGTTTTTTTTACCTTACTCAGGATGATAGGTTTATGATCAAAACAGTGAGGAAAGCAGAGGCCAAGGTTAGTAACCTAACTCTTTCACTTCTCCTTCTTACGGATGACACTTTACACTTTGATATTGGATAGACCAAATCA
Organism: Echium plantagineum; assembly: GCA_003412495.2. Classification (NCBI taxonomy): domain Eukaryota; kingdom Viridiplantae; phylum Streptophyta; class Magnoliopsida; order Boraginales; family Boraginaceae; genus Echium; species Echium plantagineum. The sequence goes on along the minus strand of CM016563.1, from coordinate 8,607,432 downwards.
ATTTTCTGGTGCATATAAAATTTTATCTGATTTGGATCAACCAGTTCACATTCTTAGAGTTCTATCAATTGCTTTCCAGGTCCTCATCAAAATGCTTCCAAGTTATTTTGAGCACGTTTCTCGTTATGAGAATTCTCTCATCACAAAATTCTATGGTGTTCACTGTGTAAAACCAGTTGGTGGTGTGAAGGTGAGTAATCCATGTTTGAAAATTATAATAGGAGTTGGAGTTATCTGTTTAACTAATCTTATTAATATGTTTTGCGATCAGACTCGTTTTGTTGTTATGGGCAATCTGTTTTGCTCGGAGTACCGAATCCACAGAAGATTTGATCTCAAAGGGTCATCCCATGGCCGCACAACAGATAAACCTGAGGGCGAGATTGATGAAACCACCACCCTCAAAGACCTGGATCTAAATTATGTTTTTCGTATCCAGCGAAATTGGTATCATGAATTAATCAAGTTAGTGATACTTTCCCTTTCAGTGTTTCATTTATTATATTTCACCCCATATAAGCTCATGTTTTTTATGACGATGTGTATATTTGCAGGCAAATTGATCGCGATTGTGAGTTCTTGGAGTCCGAGAGAATTATGGATTATAGTTTGTTAGTTGGCCTTCATTTCCGTGATGAGCATACTGGTGACAAGATAGGGTTATCACCATTCCTACTGCGCACTGGTAATCTATCTTAAAACATGCGTCCTGTTGATACCGTATTGTTTGACATGAATTCTTGAGCGAGTTGGTCTGCTTTCAGGTAATAAAGATTCCTTTCAAACTGAAAAGTTTATGCGTGGTTGTCGATTCCTTGAAGCAGAACTACAAGACATGGATCGGGTTTTGGCTGGGCGGTAAGTAACTATACTACTTCTGTAATTTTGATTCGTGATCTTAGAAAATATATGCTTGTTGTGGACATTTGGTAAAGCCGTGATATATAAGTAAGTCCATCAGTGATTTGGATTTTCTGACCAATCTTATTAGTTCAGAAAGATGTGGAAGAAGCATCTTAAAATGCTCTCTGGAATTTAAATAGCAATGGGGTCACCAATAATCCCTCTTCAATAGTTGTTGATTATGGCAGTTGAATAATTGAGAAATTTGTGAAAACTCTGGTTGAGGCAGTTTGGAGGACACCAATTTATTTGTGGGACATCTGGAACATGGTTGTGTTATTTTTGTTTTCTTGGATAAAATCATTTTCTTGGTTGATGATCTGTCGATACTCAAATTATATGTTTGAAACTTTCTTCTCAATATTGCCTATATTTTCAACTGCATTTTAATATATAGATGTCAGACTGTGCAACTGTCTTTCCATTTTATCCCTTATGTTAATGTTTTTGAAATTGCTATTTATTATGTTTAGGAAACCGCTTATTAGACTGGGCGCCAACATGCCTGCCAGAGCAGAGAGAGTAGCTCGAAGAAGTGATTTTGACCAATATGCTCCTGGAATGTTTGGAACTATGCCTCCTCCTCGCAGTAGTAGTGAAGTCTATGAAGTGGTTCTCTACTTTGGAATCATTGACATTTTACAAGATTACGACATCAGCAAGAAATTAGAACATGCATATAAATCCTTACAAGCTGACCCGACTTCTATCTCAGCCGTTGATCCAAAGCTATACTCAAAGAGATTTCGAGATTTCATTGGGAGAATTTTTGTTGAAGACAGGTGACAAAGGAAAACCGTGGACCTGTTTCATTAGGTTCTTGTGATGGTCAAGAGCTAACGTTCAATACGAGTCCCTGATTTAATCAATCTTATCGGGTCATGCGAATTTTTGGTGGCTGAATTTTTTTGAGTATTGGCCACTGAACAGATATGGGGCAAGTATATACATTTGATGGATGAAGGAGGCATGATGACCACCCTTTTTCGTTCCTTTTGGAATTTGCGGTTTCCAAGGAATGTGAAGATATGAAAGATAGGTATATAGGGAACGGTGGAAGTGTTTGAAGTTCAAAAATTGGGATGGGAAAGTTGAATAAGATATTTGTACAGTTTATAGGCAAGTTTGGATTGATAGTAGTACTATTTATAAATTATTTTTTCCTAGCAAGGTTAACACTGCGCCGAGTTCTGTTTCGTTTCTGCTAGCTTATGAATTTGTTGATGTACATAAGAGATAGGTCCTCTCCTCTCCTCTCCTCTCCTCTCCTCCCCTCTCTAATGTAGGAGATGATGTCATTTCCTTTGATTTTAATTGGGAGGAAGAGGAAGAGGATTTGTTTTAATTATTTGAGTAAAGCACATTAAAAGTAGAGAAAGCTAGAGCAAGATGCCCTGGTATTTCTTGTTTTTGCCCGCTATGTGTACTGTCTCTTTTGCTTTACTGTGTATCATTGTCTTATCTTTTATGCATTTTAACACTATTAAATTGCTCACTTCTTTTCTAGTGAAACAGACCAGCTCCTAAAGAATCACTGTTAAAGCAAATGTAGAAATTGTTCAACATTGACTCTGGTCCCCCCTACCCCTTTTCAAATTACCATTATGTTCAACATTTTTGTATGTTTGGAGGGTAAAGAAGTAAATAAGCATTGTGATTTTTGGGGATTCGATATGTGGGTGGTCAAAGTCATGTGTGGGCTCACTGGTCAAACAACCTATTTATGTGCTTTATGCAGTCTTGCTCTCTTTTTGCACCTCTTCTTTCTTGTGTATTTATAGCATCTCTTTCAGATTATAAGCATGTGTGCATTTCACTATTACCATTTGTCTCTGCCTTCAAATATTTTCCAATCTCTCGGCTTGAATCAACATTAATATGTTTAGGATTCTTACACTATTGAATTGCTTGATTATGTGAATACAGTAAGGATTCTTTCATTATTGTATTTGGATTTTGGAACAACTAGTTAGTCAACACCAAACTTATACTCTGCTTTTTCTGTTCAAGTTTACCTCATCAAGATGGGACTTTTATCAAACCCAAAGAATAGTTAATACTCCCTTCATTCCTAAACGATTAGCAATTTTAACTTTTATGGTCAATAAAATACGATTTAAAACGTAAATGTTTCTCATTCTACATGAGATAAAATTGTGAAAAGTTGATACTTAAAAAAATATATTGAGACGAATCTAACAAAGATCCCACATGACTATATTATTTTTTGTCGTTTAGTGAGAATTCTTGATCAATTTTTTTAAAGTTTGACCACAAAAAAAATGTACCAATCATTTAGGGATGAAGGTGTATAACTATTTGGGCTCACTTATTACTGCTACATGATACTTTTTTGAAATTCGGTGGTCGGAATTACTTTATATGTACCGTACAGAAATTTAACTTTTTTTTTAAGGAAATTCTGATTGTTGATCTTAAATAATAGTGCCTTGGTGTGGTTTTAATTTTGAATACAATACTTTATTCACTACTCACTTGTCTAGCCCAAACCCAAGGTCGATGGCTAGGAGGGAATATACTAATAATAGTAGTATGGATCATAATCTTGATAAAGCCTTATAACTTCGGCCATACGAGAAAATTGTCAAAATGGTCCCAGTAAATATGTGCAAGTTGCACTTTGGTCCCCGATTATATTGGGGCTGCGGAAATGGTCCCTGATATTGGTAAAAAAGTAGCAATTTGGTCCCTAACCGTTACTTTTAAACGGAAAAGAGTTAGTTTGGGGCAAAAATGTAAGATCAACACAGTTAAGGCCTAAAAATGTTATTATAACTAATAATGGGGCAATAGAAAGTTAACAACTAATTTATAATAAATGGAGGGAACAATTTTGGAGGGATTTGGGATGGGAGTAGACATAAATTACTTGTTAACTTTCTATTTTTGCCCCATAATTAATTAGTTATAATCGCATTTTTAGGGCTTAACTGTGCTGATCTTACATTTCTGCCCCAACCTAACTCTTTTCCGTTTAAAAGTAATGGTTAGGGACCAAAACGCTACTTTTTTACCAATATCCGGGACCATTTTTGCAGCCCCAATATAATCGGGGACCAAAGTGCAACTTGCACATATTTACTGGGACCATTTTGGCAATTTTCTCTCGGCCATACATATATATATATATAAGGTACGAATTGCGGAATTGTACAAGGCATATGATGTGAACGAAATACACGATTACATTTTTTTCAATGAATAAAAAATATTTGTTTGCTAAAATGTTCAATACACATTTCGTACTTTTGCTAACATATTGGAACGTTATAGTAGTATTATACAATGGTGTAATCCTATTGGTATCGCAAATACCATTGGGAGCTCAGATGCACCCAGATAATGACTTAATCATCATCACTTAATTTAAATATTAGTAATAATGCTGATCGAAATGATGATGATATCTTAATTGATCAACCAAATTAAATGAAAGAATCTTGTGATTGTGGTTGTTCAAAACTCCGAGGGAAGACAGAGTCGAAGTTTTATTGAGGTGGGAAATAATTTGAGAAAGCAATATTATGAATATGAATATGAGCCTTAAAATAGTGGGCACAAATTCAAGCGTCCTCCATCACTACGCACAAAAACGTTTGTCAACATATATGCTACTGTACTCATCATCAATCTTTTCATTATTTATTTATAAGGAGTAGTATTAATCATGAAAAGTGGATTTTATCTATTTATTTATTTATCTTTTTTAATATGTCCCCACCTCCTCCATCGAATTCATGTTGGCTAGTGGTCTTGATATAAAAACTACATCTTCCTAATTCTAGATAATGGAGAAATAGTCCCATAGTTACGTTACATACTATGTTATATAATACTGTATATACTTATACTTTCTCTTTTATGAATTAAATTTTGAAAATTTTAACCATGAATTTTCATTACTCAACAAAAAACTATAAAGTCATGTAGGATGCTATTGGATACTATGTATCTTTTTAAAATATCAACCTCCTACAATTTTTACGCATGTTAAACAAGAGATATTTACATTTTAAACAATGATGACTATAAAAAACAATTGAAACTACAAAATGAGATGGAGGGAGTAGTATAATTTAGACCCCCATCATATATGTCCTCCATCCATTTTGATACACATTTCTTATCTTTAGTATATTATTTGACATAATATCTATTTTTTGTGGGTTCATTTTATTATGAAGTACCAAATTGTCGTTTTGACTAAATTGGAAGGTTATAGAGAATAAAGTTGTTGTTGAGAGATAAATTTAAATGTTTTATAAACTTTATGATACATGTGTGACGACATATCTCTTGGAAAATATATGGAGAGATGTCTGATGAATACAAAATTTTGTATAATTTGAGAATTAAATGGAAATTTTTTACTATTGGTTGTTCATTATTGATCGATGATTATTGATAACATCACTGTCTATACTGTTGAAAGATATGAATAATTGATGGGAATAAATTCTTCTATATGATGAGTAATTTTTTTTTTTTTTGATAATTAGCGATATATTATAAACGAATCATATTTACAAAGGTACAACAAAAAGAGGGGCATTACACAATGAAAAATGGCTCGAAATTAGCCTGCCTCTTAATATGTTGCATACGGCCTACATAAGACAAGGCCCAACCTAGCAAACAAACACCATGGCCCATCTAAGTGATCCAAGGGCAAAAACCTGGGTTAGAGCACTATATAACCCCCCTTTTAACCCTAGTAGCTTTTCAAGCAGCCATAAAGAAACCTTTCACTTCCCTAAAGAAGCTTAGACTTCTTTGAAAGCTCTTTCAGTTCTGAATCCGATGGAGAAACACTTGAGTAGAAAAGAAGAGAAATCTTTTATTTTCCTCATCTTCATCCCTACCATACGCCTCTTTTTCGAGATCCTAATCTGATAGTAAATGTTGCTAACTTCGCCGATGCAGCACTGTTCATTGACACCCTGTTCCGACTCCCATTACCCCGAGTTGAAGACGGAGACTCCAATGAAGACCGAACATGGTACGGAAGCTTAGACTCCCACCCGTTTCCTGAGGAGATTCCCCAGCTCGCTCTACGAGGCTCACCCGAGGCATGCAGTTAGCTCCGGTCGCCGATCTGGTGGTACGACTTTGGTTAGTTCCACTGCCTTATCTTCCAGATCCTTGTACTGGATCGCGAACTGGACCACCTGTGAAGACGATCTAGAGGTCTCACCGAAGAGGCGCCTATTCCGCTGGTGCCATAGATCCCACATGCACAGGATCCACAAGATGAACTTCTCAACTGGTAAGTTTGACTTCATCTGGGCTACTAGATCTTGAACGTCTATGAAAGTAAAAGAATGTTGATGGAATTTGAGGAGTTCTCTGATTTCTTGACTAAAAATGCAATGATAAAATATATGTGCCCCATCTTCTACATCTTGATTGCACAATAGACATTCTGGGCTTAAATCTATATGTTTTCTCCTGAGATTGATCTTTGTTGGTAATTTATCATGACATACTCGAAACAGAAAATGTTTGACCTTCGGGGGCAACTTAAGTTTCCAGATCTTGGGAAAAAAGCATTTTGTCATACTGCTGCTTCCCTCGTCCGTAAGTGTGGTTGCCCCTCCTCGTCGAATCATGTTGTATGCGGACTTAACTGTAAAATATGATGATCCTTCCGCATCCCATTGTTGTGTATCATGTGTATGAACTCTATGAAGTGGCATTTGCACTATTGCATCCCTGTCAATTGGTAGAAATAGAGCATTAAGTTTGTCTATTCGCCATGTACCAATTTCGGCATCTATAAGGTCCGCCACCTTAAGATCTGGAAAGTCCTGATTGATTGGTGTTATAACTGTTTTGGAACTTGTATGATTGACCCACCTATCGTGCCAAACATTGATATGATTCCCGTTTGCTAATTCCCATTTGCTGCCTTTTCTTACGAGGTCCCTTACGGAGAGAATGCTGCGCCAAGTGTAACTCGGCTTGCTTCCCAGTGATGCATTGTAAAAATTAGTCTGAGGGAAATACTGGGCCTTGTACACTCTGGCTAGGAGCGAGGAAGGATTCTGGAGGATGCGCCAAGCCTGTTTGCAAAGTAGGGCTCTATTAAAATCACATGTATCCCTAAACCCCAAACCCCCCTCCGATTTATCTTTACACAGTGTATCCCAACTGAGCCAGTGTATTTTTCTTTTGTTGTCTGGTCCTGATCCCCACCAGAAGTTAGCGAGTAGGGAATTGATAGTAGAGCATGTACCCTTAGGGAGCTTAAAACAGCTCATTGTATATACCGGGATCGCCTGTAAAATCGATGAAAGGAATACCTCTTTACCTGCAGTAGATAATAACTTAGGCTTCCAATTATCAACCTTGGCTTTGATCCTATCCACAATATAGGTGAAAACCTCTTTTTTTGAGGAGCCAACGGTTGTTGGGAGACCCAAGTAATTACCATGAGATGAAACCTCGGGGATGCCTAACATCCGCGAGATTTCGCTCCTCGTCGCCCCAGGCACATTCGGGGAAAACAATATCGTAGATTTGGCAGAGCTAACAAGTTGGCCCGACCACTGCTCATATAAACACAGAATCCTCTTAAGACACCCTGCCTCCTCAATCGTCGCCTTCCCCACTAATAAAGTGTCATCAGCGAACATGAGGTGTGTTATTGGTTCCACATCCCCATACTTAATGCCCTGTAATTCTCCTCGGTTACACGCCTCCCTCAACAGAGAGATTAAACCTTCAGTGCATATAATAAATAGATACGGGGAGAGGGGGTCTCCTTGCCTAAGCCCACGGCCAGGTTTGATGTACCCCGTCTGCTCCCCATTAAACATAAGTGAATATGTGACGGATTCCACATGATTCATAATTAACTGAATCCAATGGGAGCTAAATTGGAGCTGACCCAGCATAGCCCTAAGAAAACTCCATTCAATCCTATCATAGGCTTTAAGCATGTCCAGTTTGATGGACATAAAGCCTTCCTTCCCCGCTTTCTTTTGCTTGATGGTGTGGTGCAACTCATATGCCAACAGGATATTATCAGTGATAAGCCTGTTGGGAATGAAAGCACTCTGTGTCTCCGAAATAATGGATGGCAGAATTTTCTGCAGTCGCATGGCCAAGGCTTTGGCTATAATCTTTGCTCCTGTATTACATAGAGCAATTGGCCTGAATTGGGACATGGAGATGGGCCTATCCACCTTGGGGATTAAGGTTATCATAGTGAAATTATGTCTTCTGTCAAAGCAACCCTCATTTAACGTCCTGAGACCCATTCGCAAGATGTCTGGCCCGACAACATTCCAATAGTGTTTGAAAAAGGATGCCGGCATACCATCCGGTCCTGGGGCCTTGGATGCCTTCATGGAGAACAGGCTCTGCCTGATTTCCTCTTCTGTGAAGGGCATGTTTAACCAAGCCTGGTTTCCATTAGACAGGGATAGAGTCTGCACAAGCCCTTGTAAAGCACATGGGCCTTGCAACTGAGAGGAGAAAAGCCTGGTATAGAATTCCACAGCTAATAGCTTGAGCCCGTCCTCATCCCTGACCCAGGTTCCACTGTCATCCTGTAGTTCCAAGACTAAGTTCTTCTTGCTCCTTTGATTCGAGACGGCATGGAAATAAGCAGTATTCCTATCCCCTTTGACTCTCCACAACGATCTGGATCGTTGACACCAATAAATCTCCTCCGCCTCCCTGAGACGGTCTATATCCTTGGCTAGTACACACGCTCGGCCTTTAGAAGTTGTTGTGATAATGCCTTGTTGGAGGCCGTCTAGCTCAGATTGCTTCTCCTGAATGCGTGTAGAGACATTCCCCAACACTTCCCTTTTCCACTTGAGAAATCCCAGTCTGGAATTTCGGATACTATCAAAAACTCGTCTCCCCGGGTCCAATTCCACAGACTTTGACCAAGCCTCCCTAATAACCTCGTGTGTATCCTCATAGAGGCACCATCCATCTTCAAATCGGAATCTGACTTTTGGTCTCCGTCGGGGTACATGAGCTCCCCATTCAAAAAGAAGTGGAAGGTGGTCCGAGGTATTAGTGGTTAGGTGACTCAGTTTTGAGTGCGGAAATAGATCGGTCCAATTGTTTGTAACCAGCCCCCTATCTAAACGTGCACGATAAGAATACGGCGAAATAAAATTGTTGCACCAGGTATAGGGAAAACCAGAGAAAGCTAAATCATTTAATCCACAGTCGTGTAGGACTTGGCGGAACTGATTAATTTGCCAGCTAGGCCTACAACGACTAGGAGATACATACTCAGAACTATTACAAACCTCATTGAAATCTCCAATAAAAATAGTAGGCAAAATAGATAGATTGCTAATAAAACGAAGAAGATCCCATGACAGCTTCCGTTTACTCGTCTCGTGATGGCCATAGAAGCCCACAATCCTCCACATGACACCATCTGGTTCGCGGACCAAAGCTTCAATGTGGTGTGTTGAGTATGATTGGATTTCCACTGTCATAGAACGACTCCAAAGCAAAGCAACACCTCCCTTACGGCCCCTTGCCTCAACAAACAGCCCATTAGGGAGACGTGTTTTATGCTTGATGTGGTCGTGTTCCTCCTTCCTTAGCTTGGTTTCAATCAAAAACAATAAACAAGGTTTATGAGTCTTGACAAGACTCACAAGGGATCGAACTGCCCGAGGATTACCCAATCCTCGGCAGTTCCAAGATAAGAGACTCATTTTGCCCGGCTGGGCTGCCCCGCAGCCTCAGCCGTTGTTGACTTGGAGAGAGCATCCAATCCATCCACGGAAAGAGATGCTTTCTTAAGCGGGGAGTCCTCCCTTGTGCCCTTGGCATATGGGTGTGATCTTTTCTTGGCAGTCGCTGATTTTGGTGTCTTCTTGGTCTTTAATGGAGGAGAGTTCTTTGGGCCCGAACCCGAGACACTTGGCACCCCGTTCGAGACCGGGGAAGTAAACTCAAAAAATTTAAGCGTGTCCATAAAGCCAGGGGTGTTATGGCTGCCTTCATTAATTCCCTCATTAAGAGGGTGGACCGATAGAATGTGGTCATTGCTATTAATTGGGTCCGTATGACCTTCAATAATTGCTGGGTCCTTTAATGTCTCATTTCCTTTGTCTGGTTGGACTAGTTCTTTCACAAACAATTGATTATCATAAATGATGTTTGACTCTTTTGAATTTGAATTTTGAATGGGTGTGTATTGGTCAAATGAAGGGAAAGTTTTGAATTTTTCCAATAATAACTCCTCATCGCCCTCATTATTGCCGTGGTCAACCCCTGCGCCACCTTTACCATTATCCTTGGCAGGTGCATTAATGGCAGTTTCAAACCCTGGTGGGATCGCCTGACCAACCATAGTTTGCGCAGTGTCTTGTTCCCGTTCCAAGAGCGTTGACGAATCCGACGGTAGTTGCCAACCCTCTTCCAATTCTTGTATCGCAGCATGATCTATTCGGTGCTCCACCCAAGTTCGTTCCAGGGGGGCCTTAATTTCTAAGCCGAATTTGGCTTGGGATTTTGGGTCAACCCCCTCCGGGATCCTTGGGCATTGACGAATGAGGTGCCCCATGAATCCACAGTGAAAACACAAGATAGGGAGGCGTTCATAGGAAATTGACCCCACCATATTTTTGCCATCAATGAGAAATGTCATTCGCCGCCGTAGGGGCTTCATGACATTAAGGGTGATCTTGACCCGAAAGAACTTCTTCCCCATTTTGTCGCGACGTAGTTCCACTATCTCCGAGCCTAAAACCGACCCCAACAGCTTGATGGCGACCTCCTTAGTGAAAAATTCCTTAGCCATCCCACGTATGTGAATCCAGAATTTGCAGTCATCATAGTCAAGGGAACCAGGGTCCACTCCCCTGACCCATTCTCTCAATATGAGGAGATTGTTATCATAACACCAGGGGCCAGCTTCATAGATCCTTTGTTTGACTTCGATGGTGGGGAATTGAACGTGTAGTAGGTTGTCACCTAGTCGAGAAACCGCGAGATCCGGGCAGTTCCAAGCCTTAATCATGGCACTCTGAAATCCCTGAAGGCTCAGAAACCCAATTCGCAGCCCGAAAACCTTGACATACAAGCTGGCTGCACATTCTACCAAGCCATGAATCAGATCGAACTCCTCAAGAGGAACCTCGATCTCATCTTCATCCGAGGGAGTGCTATCCATAATATGCTTAAGCATTTTTGAATCCATGATTTGAGAGGGTGAGAGAGAAAGCACAAAATAAAACCACTTGAAACAATAAAATTGTTTATGTAGGCACCAGAATAGATGATACAATCTCACTAGAATCCCACCTCTATAAATAGTGGGGCAACGATGGTGAGGTGTGGGATTGAAAGCTGGATTCATGGGCAACACCATTAAGAGCATTATAGTGTAGCGCAAGATGTTAGGATACCCATAATTGGGCAGCCCGTAGTCAACAATCATGGAAAGAAATGATGAAGGAGTTTTGGAAGAAAATCCCATAAATTAGGGAATCAGAGTGAGTATTCAGGGTTATGATTAACACTAGATCTGGTTGCCCGTGCTAGCAATGAATGCTGGGTCAAATCCGTGTAGAAGATCCCTTGAAGGAAGGAGATTTGGAGTGAAGGAATGAATGGAAACTTGCACTAGATTGAAACTAGAGAGAATTTGGCTCTAGAGAGAATTTGGCTCTAGAGAGAATTTCCGAACCCATCAATAGGATTGATCCATTAATAATCAATAATTCTATATGATGAGTAATTGATAATTCATAAAATATATATTATTACATTAAAATAATGGGTATTAATTATTAAAAAAATCGCATGCATGCATGCATCTATCTATGATTAGAAGCTCCAGAAAACCAGTAGTCATATTGGTTTAACAAGTTTATATATATTGTTTTCCTCTCAAACTTTTTTCGTTATTTACTTGAATGACGGCGTCATTAACTCAATATAATTAGTACGTGGCGTATATGAATCATTCATCATATATATATGGGTAATTAAATACACAGAGTGCTTATTATCTCGCTTTAAACATTTCTAAAATCAATAATAATTAGTCCCTCTCCCTCGTATTGACGTGATAGCTTGTTATGGACTATGTTAATCGTTACGTACGTATATCAAACTAGGCAAGCTGTATGTACAAAATCGATTATTATAATTTTATTTGACGGAGTTGAGTATTAATTATATTAGAGGATGCAGACGTAACAGATAACATATGATGATGAGTAGATGATCCACAGGTATGAAATGCAAGACAAATGAGCTGATCTTCAACGATATATCGACGCTCCTTGAGGATAGTAAATAGTAATGAGCTGTTAGTATCAATTAGTTATATTGATTTGGGACCATTTTAGAAGGTAATCATGTATACATGTATGTAGGGAAGTTACGATTCTTTCATTAATAATAATACCAATATATATATAAACCACAATTATTATTATAAGTCAAATCTGTCTGGCATTATTATTCATTCCATGAATAAATACCAAACCATCCCTTTTCACTAGGATATACTCCCTATTTTATTCACCTCGATTATCATTATGCATTTCAGCATTCACATTATTAATTTATTATCATGCAATGGATAATACAGCATCATGCATTTATATGAATGTATTTGCAATTTTGCATATCATCTACTATATATAGTTGAATACGCCCAGAACCTGCCTAGAGATAATTCAATAGAAGTAAATAACAATAACATTACTTTATAATAATATCGAATTTGTGCTCCACAATATTAGAGAAAAATTACCAAATGGTTCAAGATAATATGTGTAAGTTGTATATTTTAGTTCCAATGATATATGATTTGCGCAAATAGTCTCTGATATTGGTGTAAAAATGTGCAGTTTATTCCCTCTTTTGAAGGCGATGTTAAATGTTGACGACATAGGGCCAAATTAGAAATTTCAAAACTTCAGTATTTCTTATGTGCACTTTAGTCTCTAATATTAGTCGAATGTGCACTTTAACCTATCTTTCCAATTATGTCCCCCTTAAAATAGGAACTAAGATACACATTTTCGACCAATATGAAAGACCGATTTGTGCATATTTAACATTTATAACGAGAACCAACTAATAATGTGTATGTAATTTACACATATTATATGAGACTATTTTATAAGTTATCCCACGTTGTTATATAGGATAATAAAGTTGAGTTGTTTATTAATAATCGTTTGAACAATACCTTATAGTTTGTACGTGGGTTTATCGTAGCTAGTGGCGAGAGTAATAATAATTACACATTTATGGTTTGAGTTGAAATACATACATGTAAGTTAATGATAATGTTATTGGTCCAAGTTGCAATGTACATAGCTAAGCAGTTAGCTAGTGGGAAATGGAAATGAAGAAGAAGTAGTTGAGGGGCCAGAATGCAATATGAGGTTGTGTTGAGAGGAGACAAAGGCAGACCCCCATGGCTTCAATCTTCATCAACCCATCATTATATACAACACATACATTTAACTTCATACACTACTCGCCTTCTTTTATTATTATGTATGTGCCTCCTAATAAATGTATACAATTGCTCATCATCATCTTCAACCATTCTAATAATAATGCTTAGCTTATTGCTGCTGTTCTGCTCATTATTTATCGTCCTCCCATTACTACTGTCTTAATGTTTAGTGGATCATAATAATCATATTTCATCCATATATTTAATAATGTGAGGTAATTATCGAAATGGATTCATTTTAGTAAGTGATCGTTACGCTTTAGTCCTATAAATTGTATCGATAAACAAATGGTCCCTATAAGTATGTATCGCGTGTGCAAATAATGTAATAGTCATCGTGTGGATGCACAAAACATATATACAACGGTTTACGGAATTACGGGTACCACACCTTCCAGCTCATACATTACGTTTTAGTTGGAAGTTTCATAAAATGGTAATTGTAATTTACTCATGAAGAAACAAGTCATTTATAAAGAAAATAAAGGAAGAAAACAACCACGTAGCATAATAAGCTGCCTGTACATACTCTCAAACGATTATCATCTTATTTCTAATAGGATCGTTGAGAATAATATGTTGTCATACAAATTGTATATCTTATACTACCTCCGTCCCTAAAAGATTGTCACATTTTGACTTTTGGTGGTCAACAAAGCACGATTTAAAACATAAATATCTATTATTTTACATGTGAAAAAATTATAAAAAGTTAATATTTGAAAAATATATATTAAGACGAATCTAACAAGGTCCCACAAGACTATATTATTTCTTATCGTTTAATGGGAATTCATGATCAAATTTTGTAATGTTTGACTAACAAAAGTCAAAATGTGACAATCTTTTAGGGACGGAGGGAGTATTATGTAGATTTTATCTTAATTTATACCCAGTTATAAAATTAATCGAATAGCCTAGTAGAAAAGGCTCTTGCTAGTGATCAGAATATCCTGGTTCGATATTCACCTCATCGCTAATTTACAACAACAACAAAAAGAAAATTTATAGCCAGTTTAAACTTATACGGATATTTGAAAGCTTGTATAATTACTACATAAGTGTGACATATCGTGTGAATACTAGATCTGCCCTTACCTAGTTATGTTGATGAATAATGATATATACTATCTCTTGCCAATTTTTACAATTAAGATCAAAGTCTTAAATATAAAGAGGTTCGTTGTCTCATAAGAATCGAAAGGTACACCCTATGTAAGAGAACATACGTAGGTTCCTAATAAGTTGCTTGATTGAAATAAGTTGGGAGTTTTGAGCCTTCTTAAGTTGATGAAAACAATTCCGGAGTGATCTAGTAAATGTTAAGATACATATTCCACATTAAAGTTGATATTTTTCGGATTAATATATAAGATTTTATGTTATTTCTTCTATTATTGTCAATTAATTTTACAATAAAACTTCATAACTCTTAACAGTAAATTTTTGTAGCTGTTTTTGTGGTGGATGTGGTTTCATGTGGATGACTATAGATGAATCCTTTGAAGGCATGTCTTTCGGCGCTCATCTTCTATGTACGAGTGTCGAGCGATCATATACATATTTTGTTATGAATTTTAATTTTTACAGGCTAAATATTTTTTACTATATTTGATTTTCTCAATTTAATCTTTCAATTTTCGATATACAGATTTATGAAAAATAATAAAGTGAATGATAATTATTGATATTTGAAAATTAAAAATAATAGGCTTCATTTTTCTACAAGCGTACAACCAATATAATTGAAGTCCCCATACTTGTTCGCCACTATACAATGTGGTCATAATCATAACTAAATATGTACCTAACACTATAATACGGAGTAGTTAACATGTGAAATATTATATTTTTAATTTATTGACTTGGCTAGGTTGTGGCCTACTTAAATTAAATCATTTAAAGCTCGGTCCGTGTCATGTCCAACATGAGGTTCAATTTCTGGAGACAACTTCCAACCACTCCTAAGAAATCTACTATTTTTATTATTCCTTTACTTTTATTAATTTTGCAACTAATCATCAAAAAAAATTCTACGCCTATAAATTTATTAGAAAAAGATTAGAGCAAAGTTAAAGCGGCGATTAATTGTCCGCACTTAAGTTTCTCTATGTAAAATAAATAATGATTCATTAAATTTGAGTAAAGGAACCAATATAATTTTCAGTATGGCAATTCAAATGATAATTTGAATAATATCTTTTTTTTTGTTATGACTTATGAGACGGCAAATTCATTTTCTATGCTAAAATAAGAAGAAAACATGATGGAATTGTGAAATTTGGTCTCTGAGGCTCTGAGCTAATAGCCTATCTTAAATTTATAACTACTTTCAAAAAACCAAGTCAGGCCAAAAATAACATCAAACGTCAAACCGACTCAATGCTTAAGCCCACCCCAAATAAACCCTTGAAGTCAGCCCACCGAGACAGTCCTAAACTGATTACTGATCCACCCCAAATAAGCCCTTCAACTTTTCTAAATTCTAAATGTGCTAAGAAAATTGGCTTATTTTGGTGTTGCACCTTGAACGAACTATCACCCAATTTTCAATTTGCATCATCATAATTTATTAAGCCTCGATTTTTCTCCTAAACTTTACTTTGTTTTATTGCTCCCCCTAAATCCGAGAAGTGGGTTCCTCAAGTAATGTAGTGTTGTTTTACTAAAAGGGTACAATTACAAACACATTTATTAATTTTTTTAAGAGGTCAAGAATAACTAAACAAATACTCCCTCCGTCCCTATATGATTGTCACATTTTAAATTTTGGTGGTCAACAAAACACGATTTAAAACGTAAATATCTATTATTCTACATGCGAAAAAATTACAAAAAGTTGATATTTCAAAAATATATATTAAGATGAATCTAACAAGGTCCTACAAGACTATATTATTTCTTACCGTTCAATGAAAATTCACGATCAAATTTTGTGAAATTTGACTAACAAAAGTCAAAATGTGACAATCTTTTAGGGACGGAGATAGTAGATAGTATATTTATTTATAATAGTAACAAACGTATTAATTACAAGTACACCACCTCCATTATCTCCATCCTCTAAGACCACCCACAGGGGGTTGCACACGCGCCCGACACACCCTGCAGGGGCTGCGTGGCAGCGGCAGCGCCCCATTGGGTGCTTTTCACTATTCTTTTTTTGTTTCCCTTATTTATTAAATGTGTTATTTAGGCAATAATTCATTAAAATAAAAAATATATCAATTTTTTTTATTTTTCGAGATCTATAAATAGAGGTCAAGTTTGCTTCATTTGGACACAAAAAAAAACAAGTTTTCTTACACATTTCTCTAATCCATCCTTACAATATTTTTTTCTTCAATCTTCAACTCTTTTCATGGATACTTCCCAATATTCGAATTTCTTCCCAAACTAGAACTACATTAACCAAGTTCAAAATCCAAATATGCGACCTCCCCGACCAAACATCCAACGTCCAGAAGATCTACAAAATGAAGGGATGCAGCCGAATTTTGGTACGCAATATATGATGCCACCAAATTATGGCATGCAATACCCAACAATCACCCTTATATGCCTTTTGGATATCAACCTATTCCCGGAAACAACTATGTTCCGGCCCCTATGAACACTAAACAAACTAATAATGAGGTAAACACACCTCATTTCAGTAGTGGATCAACTGATATCCCTGAATTTTCTACGCAAGTATCTTTAGGAAATAATGATGGGAATACACCTCATAGTTTTGTTGCTCCAACACAACAGTCAAGGAAGAAAGCAAATTATGACCATTGGAGCACCGAAGAGAACAAAACTTTACTAAATAGTGTTTTCTATGTTAGTAATCATAAGATATTGGGTAATAACCAAAAGGGTGACACTTATTGGGGAAAAATTTTAGACAATTATAACAAGAGCATTGAAGGTGAGAAAAAAAGGACTTTAGCGCAGTGCAAAAGTCATTTCAATAGCATCAACAAAAAAATTGCTAGTTTTGTTGGTCATTATAGTAAAGCATGTAGAGTGAGATGCAGTGGTTGGTCTGATGATAACTACATATGCAAGGCTCTCGAGTTGTATGAAGAGTCTGAAGGTCATAGGTTTTCCTTGCTAGATGCAGTGGTTACCTCAATTTCAAGTGCACGTCCAAGGCCGATCTAGATCAAATATTCATACTAGAGCCGAACTACGTGATAAGGCGAAACATATTCAGTTGAAGGCTGATCTCGTTGAGCACATATGGAATAAGTTTGGAACATCTGTTTGACAAAATTATTGTTCAAGTTTATCAATGTTTTAATGTGTGCTTTTTATTGTTTGTTTTCAAATTTTCAATAATCTATGTATGTTTCGATTTACCGAGTGATTAATAATATTGTGTGTTTGTTTTAATAAAATGTTAAATTTTTATTTTATTTAATTATTAATTTTTATTGTAATGAATTAATTAATTGTAAATAAATTAAATATTAGTTATAATATTATAAAAATTAATAAATATAAAGATTATAATTTTAACGATAACATATCTATAAATAATGTGATAAATAAATATATGGTGGGGTATATGATAATGTGACGTTGAAGGGAGTGAAAGTGGATAAAACCCTGAATAGACCCTTGCTGTGAAAACTGAGTTCTATTTGGGGTTTAAGTGGATATAATACTGACGTGTCACTGAATAAAGTGAGATTATTGTGTTTGTTGTTATGGATGGTCTAAGGTACACCATATAAAGCCCTTTAAAGAAAGGGTGTATATATTTTTTCTTTTCTCAATTTAAGTGGGTCAAACAAAGATGAAAATAATTAAACCTGAAATAAATTTATATTTTAAAGTTCCAATAAATTTCTAGATTCAATATAATATAAATTTAATCAGTATAATTTTATTTTATTTAAGAAAGATGATGATAATACTAAAACTTTAAACGATATGATAAAAATTGACGTAATATAAAAAAAACAGGAACTTATTAGAGGGAATCTACATCTTTAGACCATGAAATAGGATCATAGTATGATGGTGTAAAATGAATTGTACGTTCTACTTAATATAGAAAATCTAAAAGTAAATATTTTTTATTGTATTCATTCCCTTACCTATATTAATTATAGGTGAATGTTTGAAGAATTTACTACTAATGCTCTTAGTTATCATCTTAGGAAAAAAAATGATTTTGAAACTTTTGTTAATTTTGAGTTTCAATGTATTGTTTGGTTTTTCTCTTCAAGATCTTATTTAGTGGAAATGTATGGTAACAAATATCTGTAATAGTAATATATATATATTTATTTGTTGATTAGAAGTACATATATATAATTAGGTTAATGGCATGAAAGATCACTGAACTTTGCTAAACTTTCCACTTCGATCACTCTCTTTTCAAAGTGAGTGTTTTAGATTAGTTAATTACATTTTTCGCTAAAATTTGGTTACTGGAGCGTTTTGAAAGATTTTGGGTGCATTTTGAAGTTTTTAGCGAGGATAATAAATATTTGTAATAGTAATATATATTAAATATGAAGGAACAAAATTACCCTCAATAAAAACTTATAAAATGCACCCGAAATCTTTCAAAACGGCCTAGTGACCAAATTTTAACGAAAAATGTAATTAAGTGATCTAAAACGCTCACTTTGAAAAGAGGATGATCGAAATGAAAAGTTTAGCAAATTCAGTGATCTTTCATGCCATTAACCCTAATATAATTTCATAATTTTTAATTACTAAGAAAATGGGTGGTATGACGACTAAAAAATAGCGCTCCCTCCGTTCCTTTTTGTTAGGGACATTTCATTTGGCACAAAGATTTAAGAAAATTTAAATTCAACTCACAATCTATATTTTTCCTCTACCATTTAGAACTAATAAGAACTAATTAAGAGATTTTTATTTTAAAAAAATATCCCTATCAATTAGGGATGAAGGAAGTACTACAAACTGATGTGTCATTGATAAGATGGACAATAAATTAGCTTCCATCTTGAGCCACTACACGTTTTGTCTACATAAATGATACTCCCTCCATTTCCTCTTATTTGATTGTTTGAAGAAAAATTACTTTATTGGAGTAATAGATTGTGAAAAATTACATTAGAATTGTAAAAAGGTGTATTGAAATTGTAAAAAGGTGCATTGGAATTCTAAGAAGTTGCATTGAAATTGTAAACAATCAAATATTTTGAAACAAGAAAAAAGCTCCAAACAATCAAATAAAAAGAAACGGAGAGAGCACTTTGTTATTATGATTTTATTTGTGCGTGTTTAATTTTAACAATTAAGTAATTGTTATTATTTTTAATAAAAAAGTATTAAATTTATATTGAGTAAACTGAAGAAAATTTTATATAAAAGTAACTTTTATTATTATTTTTATATTATAATTAATTAGTACAATATCCAATTTATAAAAAGTATCTTTCTAGATATTTCAATAATAGCCAAAAGAATATGTAATTTTATATAAATGAATGTATAATATACCATTTTTTCCCTTAATGTCCTATTTGTATATAATAATTTAAAAAATATAATGATTGCATCATGTAGTTAAGTGATAACTGGAGTATTAATAATTACTTTATAAGGGTATAAATAAAAATTGTGAATATATTAAAGGCTTCTTAATTTATATTAATATATAGAAAAACACTCTTTATAAATTGAAGGTAGTATTATAAATCAATATCAATACAAATTTATATTTGAGATATTTTCATAAAAGATTAAATAACCTTTTTATATTACTTTATAAATGTATTAGGAGTAATAATTATTATTAATAATGAAAGTTAGACAATACTGGAGTACTACAAATATAATGAGTATTTTTTTTATAATGAGTATAATGAGTATTTTGAAGCATGGATTATTGTGAAAAAAGACAGGGTTGGACGAGGCACGAATATCTAGTAGGATAGTATAGTAGTGATCCGAGTTACTTAAAAAGGTAGAGAAGATCTTATAGTAATAATAGATTAATAGTAGTGTCTACAACAATAATGGATTAATGGGAATAGCAAAGAGCAACATATTACGGACTACTACATATAGTATATATATAGGCTCTTTGGGAAATCGATCCAAATTTAAAAAGCTGCATTGTTTTGACATGGCGCCGGCCGTCTGCAATCTCCATCATCATGTCTTTCACCATGTCTAATCAACTACTACAACCAATTACTCCTTCTTGTCTATTTTCCATTCAATTTTAATCATTGTCATTCATACTCTATATATCAATCCAAAATGTGAACTCATTTAATAGCGCATATATATACTGTATTTTTGAAACAACTAGTTTTAATATACAAATTTATATTTATTCTATTTTTACTCAACGTATAAAACATACATTCGATATGTATTTGAATATGTGTTTCAGGCATTTATTGTATATTTTAGACAAGTGTTTTATGCGTTCATTAATATACTAAAAAGATGTTTCATAAATCGAACGCATCTCTCATACATTTAGTAAGGATTCAAAAAATAATTACCTCACGAAATAGACAGTGGAAGGTTGTACAATGGAAGGTTGTGCTAAACAATAAATCCTAGATTAGAATGGACATTTTATTCGTTAATCAATCTTCGTTAATTTTGTAACACTCATACACACAACAGCGGAAACATAATAAATCGGATAATTTGAAAGAGCTCAAAGTTATCCTGAAAATAATGAACTCTATAGGGTGATCATACAATTGTAATTAAGGATAATGTATGACTTCTGATATCATTATTAACGTCTAAAAAATGTGAGTTAGATGATTTATACTCCTTCCGTGGCTAAAAGATTGTCATATTTTGATTTTGTTAGTCAAACATAATAAAATTTAATCATGAATTCTTATTAAATGATAAGAAATAATATATCATTGTGAGACATTGTTAGATTCGTCTCAATATATATTTTTGAAATATCAACTTTTTATAATTTTTTCGTATATAGAATAACAGATATTTACGTTTTAAATCTTATTTTATTGATCATTAAAAGTCAAAATATAACACCATTTAGGTATGGAGATAGTATTAAAAACATTAAACATAATCATTAACGTTATAATAATAACTTTATTTGATTACTCCACTGCCGATTAGATTTGTTTTAAAAGAATTATTTCGGTCTTTTCATATTTTATATTGAAAGAACACAAAATCTTTAACATAATCACTCATAAACTATTTTCTAGTTAACATTTTTACCCACCCCTCCCCCAAATAGAAACCACAAGTTTGAAATTTTGAGAACAAATAACTCTATTGATTATTCATGTTTGTTAAAAAATATTAGTCGATCATCCGAATATGATTTTGTATATTTTTAATTACTCATGTTGGATATTATGTAAGTATATTTTAGGTTAATCAAGAGATTTTTTTGGTACAATTAGTGATTTTTCAAAAAAATTAACATTTTGGTAAGAGTATTCTAGTCATTTGTGGATAATTTTGTCATGAAAGTGTAGATTGTAATGAAAGTTAATGAATGCCAGTTGATGGAAGTTACAAAATTATGGGATAATGACTAAAATGTCCTTACCAAAATGTTAGAAATTTTGAAAAATTAAGAGTTGTACCGATAAAACGCGTGAGTGCAAAAGTATCATAATATCCAACACGAGTGATCGAAAATATACATCGAATAATATTTTTTGACAAACGTGAGTGATAAATGACACCATTTGCACAAATTTTGTTTCTGAATCGGAAGAGCTATAAAGTGAGATAGTAGTATGTATTCTTAGTATGCAAGTACTAGTCTTATCACCCCCACTCATACTTTTGTTCTGCAATTTTTGTTAACCCTAAACTCACTTATAACTCATCACACACTCATCATCATCATTTCCTTCAACTATTACATACTACTCCTACTTCTCTTCCTGCAATTTTTCTTCTCTTTTCATTCCTTCAACTGTTACGGTGATGTTATCCCACCCACCACCACCACCACCACCACCACCACCACCCTATCCTCTTCATCCCCAACCTTACTTTCTTCCTTACTTTGACCCATCACTCAACTTCAACAACCCTTACAACAATACTTACTTTCTTTTCTACTATCATCACCCATTCACCCACTACTCTCTACCAAATCATCCTATTCATAATAATCCTCCACCTCTTCTTCTTCCTCCTCCTCCTCCTCCACAACTTGAAGATGAAGATGAACACACTCGATTAGTTCGAAGGCCTACTGTATACTCACCTCCTCCTAGACTTCGGAGATATGCTTCTCCCAATCCAAACTCAGCCACGTGGAGGACTAAATCCAATAATCACCATCGTCGTCCTCGCCGTCTCAACAAGACTTCTGTCATGATTCGGAACATCCCAAATAATCTAAGGTTCTTTTATTATTTCCTAACAACAATTAGATTAAGGAGCGTAAGTTTTATTGATGATATAATATTTGTTTTTTGAACTTGCTATTAGGAGAGATGATTTGATTAAGTGGTTGGACCTTTACTGCATGGAACATCAGTTGGAGTATGACTTCTTGTATCTGCCTATGGATTTTGGGTAACCTCTTTTTTCAGCATTTATTAATAAGTATAGCTTCTTTTTATTGTATATTTGTTGGTTAGTTAAATTGAAGTTGAAGTTTGAAAGTTGAAAGTGTTCGTTTACAATATAATGATGTTGGTGTTTGGTTTAAATGAAGGTCTCATAACAATAAGGGGTATAGTTTCGTCAACTTCACAAGCTCGAAAGCTGCTTCAAGAATTATGTACCTTTTGGATGGGCATAAGTGGCGAGATAGTCAAAGTTTTCTGAATGTAAAATCATCCAACAAAATTTGCAAACTCAATTGGGCCAGGATTCAGGTTATTGCCTAAATTTTAATCATATATCTTCACGTTATGTATCTTTTTTTATGTTATCGAAAATTTTAAATTTCCCCTTCTTGAATGCTAATCGCTGCATTTTGTGGGCTACCATATTTGAATTCTGTTGTGTTTGTTTTGAGTGATGTAGTCTTGTGTATTGCGTTTGCTTTATTTATTTTTTATTTTTTTGGTTCATCACCGATTCACCATTCACCGTACCACTTAATGAGTAAGATTACAGCTAATTTAATCCTGAAATGTCAAGATTCTATATTAAAATGAACCCCCATAACATAATTCAATCCCTACAAATTATGAAATATGCCTTATAATTTCATAATACAGCTTCTATTTTTGTTTCAAACAGCTCATGTTTTTTCATATAATTCGAGAAAAACATGAGAAATTTCAATGTGGGTAGAATTTGTTAATTTGTTTGCATTTATTATTTGGTACATGTGCAGTATTATGCAACATTTAGTAAATTTATTATATTCCGGAGTACACCCCTTTTTCGAAATGGTTCACTTATCTACATGGCGCATGATTTGACTATTTGAGCTTTTTAGTTGAGAAAGATTGAATATTAGAGTTTTTGAGTTGTTAGGGATTGATCTTTGGGGTTTGGAGTTGATAAGGATTGAATATTTGAGTTGTAAAGGGTGGTAAATAGGATAAATAGGAAAATTGAGTGAATTGATATTTCACTGATTCTGTTGTGCATCTTGTAGTTTATACAGTATAGAATAGTGTGGCATATGTTATTTTTGTTGATATCATAGTTTTGCTCTTATTCTTCTCCCATGAAAAAAAGTAGCAGTAAACTCTTCCCTTGACCTTTGAATTTGAATGGAATTGAAGGGAAAAGAGGAGTTGATTAGGCATTTCCAGGAGTCGAGGTTTTGTTGTAGCGAGGATGAATACCTTCCGGTGACATTTTCACCACCACGCAATGGTTCATCTAGTCTCTCCAATCCAACAACAGTAGGAACTTTGTTGCGCAATCAGGTGCATCAGAGAAGGGTGTGGGAGCCTAAACGTGGAGCGATGGAAGCGGGGGCCTAGCTTGGCAATGCTATGAAGGGAGAAGCAGATGAGTTCTAAAAGACAATGCCTATTGATTATTATCTTGTTGGTTAGTTAATTAATACACATTGTCTTTTCTGTAACTTTCGTTTGCTCTCACTTCATTAACAGAACAATTAAGTGTTTGTGTTACGAACAAATATGTGATAATGGGTTACTTTTAGTTAGTTCCTTCGAAGTATTATTGGGGTCGTATGCATGTAATCGTCTGTTGCATGAGTGTGTCTACTCTCTAGGTAGGGTTTGTTCGAGGCTGTGTTTTGATGGTCTCCCTGGAGGTCCGAGTTTGTGCCTTCTTGGGGTGATATGGAAACATGAGCTAACCTAATTAACTTCAATTCAGACATG
Source organism: Echium plantagineum (assembly GCA_003412495.2). Classification (NCBI taxonomy): domain Eukaryota; kingdom Viridiplantae; phylum Streptophyta; class Magnoliopsida; order Boraginales; family Boraginaceae; genus Echium; species Echium plantagineum. The sequence goes on along the minus strand of CM016563.1, from coordinate 8,582,775 downwards.
TTGTTTGCTTGTAATGATTTGGAGTATCAATCTTAGTATCCACCTCTAGATTTTCTATCTTAAGTTTGCATTACTTCGATCGACTCTTGATATTCATTTATGCAACTTTTATATACATTTTCCTTTCTTTTGTAGTTCTCCTTTTTGAGTTATTTGTATATAGATTAGGTTAATGAAAATAAAAATTAGTCAAAGATTACTTTCAAAATATACAGCAAGAATCAATTAAACTGTATACCTGATTGGTGGATACCTTTACAGGAAAAATTAATTGAAAAACACACTAAAAATGTAAATGTATAGTTAATTATGCTACAACCATAACTATTATTTGAAAATAGAAAGTTAAAAGATAAAAGAACAATTAAAAAAGAATGAAGGTGTTCTCTGCTTATCGATATATTTTATTGTTTAGAAATTTTGTCATGTTTTAAAATGTTTGATTGTTTATATTTTTAATGAACTTTCAAGTCTATTTTTTTCTTTTTGCTCATATAAAGTACTTTTTGTCCCTAATAATGTAATACTCCTACACTTTTGTTTGAGAGTATATTAGTAATTTTGTACTATTTTTTAATAAAGTACTTTTTATCGAAACGGAGTAGTAGTAGTTTATGTCAATGTATAGAACGTTGACCGTGTGGAATTCATAATTCAAGTAGTCGTTTCGATTTCTAGTACTATGTCAACTCTCAACTCTAGATTAAGCGACCTAAGTTTCAAAGAAAAAAACATTAGGTTTGGTGAAATGGACTTTGGTCAAACCTAAGAACGAAATGAATTGGTACAAAATTCCAATTTTTAATTCTATCTTCACAACCATGTCACACTTGAAAAAGAAAACTGGATTTTCCAGTTTTAATTATTCTTTAACATTTTTAAGAACTATTTTTTGAAATAGAACCCCCTTTTTAACATTTTGTAAAAATCAAATTTTAATGCTCAATCAAAACGTAACGGTCACCTCAATGATGTCATATAAATTCTATTCAAGGCAAGAACACATTATTTACTAACAAGTTCACATTTATAGAGTTTCTTCTTTTGCATAACCACTAATAACAAGGTTAGTCAAGCTTTAAATTCACGACAAATCATTCAATAAAATCATGTTCAATATATAATATGTACGTTTTATTTAATATCTAAAGTACCCACGGGCTAAATCAGAATGAAACTAAAGGTACGTAAGTAATGTTAGATAGGGAAACATTCAAAATGAAAAAAAGTTTTAAATTAAAGAGGGCCAGTTTAACCAATTCAACCATCAATCTATTTGATTTTCATTGAGATAAGTTTTACCCTCTTATTTATTATGCATGTTATTAGCGATTAACTATTGTGCATTAAATTGGAGATATGATGAGTTATCCATTAAGGAAAATAAAGACGGAGAAATTCATTGGAAAATGGCGAAACAAAAGAGTTGGATTGCTGTGGAGTCTGATGAGAGCAAAGCAGAAGAATAACAGAGTTGAGGTTGCATGGCTCAAGAAGATACATAAGCTACTGTCTGAAATGGACATTCATTTTGAAACAAAACAAAAATATGGTTTAGGTCAGAGTCTAACAACAGATGTGTATATTCATCTAACAAACAAATCTTCATTGAATTTGAAGGGATTTTGTTAAGGAACATCATTTATTGCTCTGGATATATAGCCATTATTACCTAAGAACATCTACTATACTATCATTTAATGCTTTGTCTGATAGCATTTAATGTTCTTCCTTCATTCATCTTTTCCAACTCATTCACACCAATTCTGCTTGCGTGAATCACACTCGCGTACTGCAAACTGGGTTTGGGATTTCACACTTCGATTCTGCTTGGTTCATCTTTGCAGATAACATCTCTGGTCAGGAACTATTAGAACCTTTAATTTGAGGGTCTTAAATTTTATACTGACTGTTATTAGTTTATTAGTTGATGACCCAAGCTTTTAGGAGAAGGTCACTCTTTATTTAATTAGCCAATTATGTAGTACATAATTTGAACTTGTAGTTCTAGATTATTTGCCAACTAATCTTAATTAAATTTTAGAAATATTTATCAATAAATGAAATATGAAAATTAATTAATATCCTAAATAGTTCATCGTAATAGTATCCTTATTACGTACGGAGTACGGGAGTAGATGCATCCATGATTTGATGGTGCCAAATTCTCTCACCCCGTCCGGCCTCCTCCAGTTAGTGAAAACTCAGCCAAAAAGTGAAGCAGATTATTATGAGCACAAATATTTAGGTTTCTTAAGATATACGCTCATGCACAAATATTTAGGTTTGTTAAGATATAAGCTCGTTGTCCAACAGGTAAGATAAATTTAATGTGTTTTTAGTGATCCGGTACTCTATTTCAAGAGTAATCGGACTCTGGGTAACCATCAACAAATAGGTCTTCCCTTAAATAAATACAGAGTTACTCATGTACTTGTCGTGGATCAAATCTATACCCTTACAGAGAAACAATCTTATAATAAAATCCGTCACCATTAAAACTATGCCCCATACACAAATATTTAGGTTTCTTGAATGTACATAAAACTATCATAATTAGACTCATATACTGCAGGCATATTGTCCTATCTACTTCACAAATCAACCATTTCCTTTCCTCACTTCAAATCAATCACCATTTCATTTCCATAACCTCACTTTTCTTTAATCATTCTACCTACTCTACTCCATATTTATGATGGGATTGGAAGTTTTGTTGTTGTCTTTGTCTTTACTTAATCTACAATTTATTTTAATATACTGTTAATATACACATTTCACATTCAAAGTCGATATTTTTTCGGATCAATATATAAGATCTTGAAATTCATGTAGTCAAACTTTGAAAACTTTGACGATTACATTTTATTAATCGATAAAAAATAATATAATCATGTTGGATCTTATTAAATTCGTGTCAATCTATATTTTTTAAATATCAACTTTTTATAACTTTTACATGTGTCCTAACAAAGATATTTTCGGTTTAAGTCGTATCTCGTTGATCGTGAAAAATTAAAACAATAGCTTATTAAAAAACAGATTAAAAAACAGAGTGATATTTGAATTTTATGATATACTCACTCCGTTTCTGAATGTTCAAAATATTTGATTGTTTAAAAAGAAGTTATTTTCTCATAACGTTTGATTGCTTAAAATTTCAATGTAATTTTCAACTTATTTATTTTTATCCTAATAATTATTTTAGCTTTTGATGTCGTAAAAGTATGTTTTATTCCATCAGGGACACTTGCTTTTAACATAGCTATCTAGCTAGTTAGATAGTGTAACACACTTTTTTTTTTTTTTTTAAAAAAAAAAGGGGAGTTCCCTTTAACAGTAAAGACTTTTAAGTTGGAGTAATCCAACGTAATCATCTCATTGAATTTCTTCTAGTATATATTAGTAGATCTCGTGCAACAGGCCCGATAAGCATCGGGGATGTTATTAGACATGGATGGCAAATTTGTTATGAATTATTTGAGAGTTATTATATACCTATAGATATTACGATAACATGATTTGCAGTCGACATACTAGTCTAATAATATACTCGGTGGATGAATATGAAAAATGTTAGAAAGTATCTCTAAATTAAGAGAGGGGATTAGATTGTCACACATGTAAAAGTCAGAAAATGCAACTAATATACTCCAAAAAATAAGCCAGATTTATCTCCAAAGTTTGATCCCCAAATAACAAACCTTGTAAGTTTGGATCACCATCAGTAACATTGTGTCAATCCCACCAAACCAAACAATGATGAAACAAAGAGAAAATCATAGTGTTACTGATGATGGAGTCCTCGTTGAGGTTTACACTGAATCAACAACACTTTTGCATCAGCATCACAATACAAATGTCAATCCCACCGCGACTAATTCAGGAGGAGGATATGATCGACGGGCAGAACTGCTTGCGCGTGTACATAAGTTGAGAGGGCTTACAACTTCCGACCACAACGCAAAATTCCCAGAAATGGACCATAATCCCAACCTCAATCACAAGGTAAAAATCATCTTTATCCCCTACATACAATAAATCAGGATATGGATGCGTTCTTTAAACTTTGCGAATATTAAATTTAATGGTTCATTAAATTCTGCAAAAAATACATACCTCATCCTCGACTTCAGATTTTAATTGGCAGTAACATGGAGAAAAACATTTTTGCAGAAACGGAAACTTCGAGTATTTTCTACAGAAAGGATAGAGTTGTGTTGTTATCAATGTTTCAATAGGCATAAGAAACAACAATGTGGATACGAGCACATTGACACGGAAGAATATAAAGTCAACAACATTGAAGGATTGAGATTTCAAGAACCTGCCAGGACAAGATCACCATACAAGAGAAATTCTAAAATCTTTGTAAGTGAACGACGAGATACTTCCTAGTAGTCTGTTAATTCCTCGTTGTCTATAATAGATATTAGTACATTACAATATTAAATCTCATTCATTGCATTGACAGAAGAAGTTGAAGGATTTTCTGAAGGATCTATCATGTGTCTGGCACTGCAAGAAATATTGACAATTGTCGTTATGGTCCACGGATAGAATCTTCTCCAGGATAATGTCAGTGTTAATTGGCGTTTAGATAGGTGTTGCCTTCTAAAGCATCTCGGTGGTACCCTGACAACGGATTCCACATTACTAAGCATAAGGTAATACACCACATGCAGAAACAAGAGAGATAGTAACGAATCAAACACCATTTTTTTATATGTTGATCACATCTAAAAACACTAGGAATAATTTATTTACATTTAACTCTGCAGTTTGATCTTTGTAATCAGTCGTCACAATTCTCAGCAACAATCTGGTGAGTGTAGGAACAACAGATGTGACAAATTCCTAAAATAAATTTAATGTATAAATACAAAAATGATACTGAACCCGTAACTAAATGAGATCAGCACATGGTAGTGGGATATCCTTCTGAAACCTACAGACCTGAAACTTGGTAACAATGCAAGCATGGCAACAGGGGTTGAGTGACGGCATGTGGGCAGTATCATGTAGAGCAAATCTTGCATGAGAACCACAAAGCTACAAATCATGTCCTGGAACAATAAGATATAGAGTGGCATTTAATTCATAGTCTAAGATGGCTAGTATGGGACTGTTACCAACGGGTTTATCAAACTTTTATGCATCCTCTAAACAAAATACTATATGATAGCCAATTTTGTAAACCCTTCTACATTATTGTGTGTAATCCTAGTGTCAAAGCAATCTAAAGAAATCTCGAAATTAGAGATAAAACTGATCTACAGTGTAGATTCCCCTTTGTTCTTATTTATGTAGCTCTCTGGTATACACATAACACAATATTATGCAACCAAATGTGATTAATAAAGTAATCCGAGGTGACCATATATCTGAACTTCTATAAATACCCTTACAAATCAGAGAAATGGAATCGAACACAAATGTAGCAATCCTTGAACGTGTCAGGACTCATACTAGCTTAGTATAACAAGAAGCATCATTTAGAGTCTCCTGAGTACCAACTCGGGCCTGCTACTTATTTATTTTCAGAATAAAGAATGGTTGAAGAAATCGAAGGGAAAAAGGTATCACTCGGAAATTTTGAAGGTAAAGCACTATGCTGGTTACCTTTGAGTATGAGGACAGCTCAAGCCCGAGTGCCATGATGGTGATTAGTTGCTGAAGCGGATGATGAATGTGGACTCTTCACAAATGGGTGGTCCAAGAGATCTGCAGCACTAGGTCGAGTTTCTGGATCGACTTGTAGGCATTTAAGGATGAAATCTCGAGCATCTCTGGAGAGACTTTCGGGCACAGGAGGTGGATTTCCACTTCCAATCTGAAACATAGCCTGAAACTGAAGATGGAAAGACGTATCAGCAAAATCACAGAATTTGAAGTGGTTGTGTCACAATCTCGTCTTCCAGGAGATACACTACTGGGTTAATCGCATTTTTTCCCCTTCGCTTTATTTTAAAATAAAACAAAAGAAAACTGCATAGGGAGAAGGAAGGATCACCTAATGCTAGACAGATAATGCATTGGTTAAGCCATTGATGAAGGGTTTTTTAGTATGGAAGTAAATGATTACACATTACCATCAAAGATTTAATGTTTTGAATCAAAGAAGATCTAAAGGGATACCATGCAAAGATATTCTATTGAAATTTCACGTAACGTAATATAAATACCAAGGCCAAGGTGTAGGCAAATTATCAGTGTGCACAGCATTTATCACGTCAAACAGATAGTAAAGTCTTACCGAGAAGGACGAAAAAGTTCAGAAACAAAATGCAGTTGATGAAAATTATTTATGTCACTTACCCCATTTAATGGGTGGTAAGGAAAGTTCCGAGTCAACATCTCTAATACTGTACACCCAAGACTCCAAATATCAGCAGCACGGCCATACCACTGGTTCGGTCTCACAACCTATAAAAATAGAAATCAGACATCAGAAGTGGAAGTCTCGAGTCTCCTTTGGTTTGGAGCAACAGGTACAGATCTATGTGGGTAATACAACACCTATCAAGAAAACTCAGTAGCCATTTAATTTTTACATTAAATTAGCTCATCAAGAAAATTGTCCACAAAAAAAATGATGATTTTAATTATCACTGGCTTTATTTGGTCCAACATAAGTGATACCACAGATTCACCTCATACAAAACATATTATATAGCACTTTCTGCAAGTGTTATTCTAGGAACTCTGTTTGGTGTTTAGAAGTTCAGAGAATGGAGTACTATCTCTGTGTTCTATCATTTTTGTGAGCTTATTCTTTCTACTTATCATCAATTGGGTTGGTTACATACTGAAAGATAAAGTTGTCTGCTAAATTATTCCAGCTCTAGAAGGCCAAATTTAAAGACTTCATAAATTGATTTATAAAGGATATGAGTAAATATCAGCTACCCAAAAGAAATGTTTAACATTTGAACAGTAAAAAAGAACATCAAAATATTATTAGTGGTATTAGACATTTTAACAATATATGAAGCTCAGAGAATAAAACAAACCTCAGGAGCCATCCAGTAGGGAGTTCCTTTGCAAGATTTAGCATCATTCAACTTAGCTACCTATAAGAAGATTAATTCAATAAATTCTCCTTTCATATATAAACAATTCGGTTCAACAGAGTAAATCAATCATCACTCCCTTCAAATATAAACAATACGGTCTAACAAAAGAAAACAGACTCGGAGAAATGGCTACCTTTGCAAGGCCAAAATCCGCAAGTTTGACAGAACCATCAACGTCCAATAATATATTTGCACATTTGATGTCCCTGCACAACAAGTCGGCCCAAAAATTTAATTAAAAATAGCTTAACCAAGAGTTGCATATGCAGAATAATGCCAGGTAGCTTCACAATCCCTATAATAAAAATGCATTGACAAATCACATGGAGAAATATATGTTTATTATTGTAGACTGTACTCCCTCCGTTTTTTTGAAGTATTGTTTAGGCTAAAGTTGTGTTTTTTTATAATATTGTTTAAGATTTTCATGTGCTTTTTTCACCATCTTTCCTATTTTATCCTTAATAAAGAAGTATGCTTTTATTAAAATTGATTTCCCAACACCCCATATATCATTTGAACAAGAGTTCACAATTCAAGACATTTTTTTGGGTTCACATATTTATATTAACTCCCATCAAATAAGGGTACAATTGTAATGTTTTTCATATCCTTATTGAAGTAAGTTACTAAACAATATGTTCAAAAAACAGAGGGAGTATTATTTTTCAGAAATAATTAATTATATCAAGCAACTGAAATGAGAAATTCCAATGATTAACAAGCTAAATTACATTTCCATCCAAAACCATGACTATTTTGACAGATAGCACCTCTCAACTGTTTAGTGAGCAAAGTTCAAACTATTGATTAGACCAAATAGATAATATGAATTTCCTTAGATAGACTTGGTAAGTGATTTTATCCTCCTTTTCAAGCTACCAGTGATAATCTTCTCTTTCTATTTTATTCATCTCCTGTCCTCCTCAATTTCAAGCAGGGAAGTCGTCTTGGGGAGAGGGTTTTCTGATTTATAAACTTATCTTAGTGAAATGTAACTTCTTAAAATGTAATAAGTAAGGGGTACATTGGTAGTAAAAGATAAACCTCTGCATCTACTCATTAACAGGATGAGAGGGTACTGATTCATCAGTCCCCTTAATAATAACTAAGAAGTGAAAAGCTACATAGTTACAGATGCTATCTCGAGGTAATAATTAAGGTGTAAAAAAGTAGTCCCCTTAATAATAACTAGTATTATCCAACACAAAAACAAATAGAAAAATGTCAAAGGAACAGTTTCTGGGTCAAGTAAAAACCCTTTTGGAAGTCAATGTAAGAAAGAAGCAAAACAGGTAAGAAGATCCAAGTATGAAATTACAACCTGTGAACCACATTGCGCTCATGCAGATACTTCAAACCTTCTAGAATTTGCCTTGTGTAAAAAGAGACATGTGAGTCCTGAAAACGCAATCTCTGGTACAAGCTTAAAAGGGAGCCCTGAGGTAGGAGCTCTAAAAAGATGTAGAGATTTGAATCATCCTGAAAGTGCCAAAAACAAAATGACTAGACTGGAATAATTTTTAAGGAGAATTAGCTTAAATAAAGAACGCCAACAAGAACTTCCAGTTATCTTCTCCATATATTCGGCCATCTAACATAAGTTGGTTAGCGAGGTCACAAAAAACCAATAAGAGGAATCCTTCCGAAGAACTATTTTCGCACCTCCAAACTAGTAACCAAATTGAAGTGGTGTTCAAGAGGCAAATTTGGCATCAATATTCATTTAATCCCATTCAGTACACTGAAACATAAATACTTGAGAGACTTTTGCAGGGTTGATATAACTTTCAGCTGAAGTGACTCTGCCAAGGGTTCTTTAATACAAATCAAACTTTTGCACTCAATATATACAACAGAGGGAGCAAAGGAAGCTCAAACATAGAGGCAGTCCTTTCAGATGAGCATATCTCTAACAGATTATAGCATGCTATTTTTCGGATTTTATTATGGTTCTCTGATAGAATTACAGGCTGGGTGACGTCAAAGTTGATAAGTTACAAACAAATCTAGTACGAGATAATACCTTGTCTGTGCCAAGGTAGCGAACGATGTTTTTGTGTTCGAACTGACTTAAGAAAGCCATTTCCTGTTGAAGCAACATTGTACTCGAAATTTCAATATTAGAGACTTCCAAATTAGCAATGTAGATAAATTGATGGGCGGCTTACCTGTTCAAACTGGTAAATGATTTCCCTTCCCTTTTCACCTTGATCAAGCAAAGATACTTCCTTCACAGCAAAGAAAAATCCGCCACTGAGGAATTGCAATAAACACAGGGGTCATCTATCCATAAACTAATCATAAACGCAACGGTAAGAAGCATATGCACATAGGAAAGGAACTTACTCCGCAATTCCTTCATACACAGATCCATATGATCCACTTCCCAAGTGTCTAGCCTTGTCCCATGACAATATCTGTCGCCTTAATCTTCCACTCGGAGATATAGACATACTGTCCGTGGTGGTGCTCGAAGAATCATCATCATCCATGGTCCTCCCTCTGGTGACCAACTCATCATCTCCTTGCTCTATAGGGCCCCCTCGAGCAGAACCAAGTGAGGCCGGGCTCTCGGAACTCGAAGCCTCTGGTTCATCCTCAACTGTAGAAATGGTATCAGGTAGAGGCAGTTCCACCTTGGGTGGGCGTTCACCTCTAATGCCTACACCTCCACTTCTCTCCACCTCAACATCAACATCAACTATCTCGGTAGTATGAATATCGACAACAGCATTAGCAACGGTTGAATTATCCGGAACATCAAAAAGAGGCTGAAGACGTTGGAGGGTGTTCTGGGAGAAGACGGGGGAGTTGACCTTCATAGCTTGATAATCGTCATCGGGAATAGCGAAGTCTTCAGCAGAGAGGCCGAGAGACTTGCAAAGGAAGTCAAACTCGCTAAGGCGGAAGCTGCTTCCGATAGAGGCGCCGGGGGAACTCGGGACCGGCTCGTAATCGATGTTTTTAGCGGCGTGAGTGCGGTGAAGACGAGCTCTAGGTTTGGTATTCATTTGTTTGGATGTATTCTCTCTGTTAGATTCTAATTTCACAGATTTTATCAGAGAGAGAGACGGAGAGAGAGGTCAACGCCGTCAGGCAAGAGAAAACGCGCTGCCACGTTGGATTGTGTAGACTACCCCAACAACAGGAAATATGTTCATTTTGCATCATATAATATGCTGAGTTGTTATATACACACCAATACATCACCCAAACAGTGTTTCTTAAGGGGCAAAATTGAAATCACTATTTTACCCCTATATTTGTAGGTGTAGTGTTTCACTAATATTATCCAGAGTCAAAATTGTCATTTCACTCCTCAAAAATACAATCAGTGGTTACTATTATATGTAACTTATCTTTTTACTAGTTCATGGTGCCCGTCTAACGACGGGCAGGTGTTTATTTCTCATTGGGACTAACTATAATTAGCACAAAGAAAGTTCTTTAAAAGTTTGATTAGAGTACAAAACTCTTGGTTAAGCATACAAAAGGGGCAATGTATTCAAAATCCATTCAACTAAGTCTATATGTTGGATGAGCATTTGAAGGAACCTACGAATATGATTGATTGAACAGTATTGCTCAATATTCGGCTGTGGAGACTTTTTTATAACAAATGATATCTCCATCTTCAAGCTATAAAACAAAGAAGACAAATGAGCTCAAGAAAAGTCAAAACTAAAGATGTGCAAGAGAGTTGAACTACCATTAATGTGATAATGAAAGATACCTACGCAGGGCGCCGGACCTCAGTTGCATGAACAGTGAAGATGTAAATTTATGGAAATTAAACATGCAATCCGAGTGAAGCTACATCATTAAAAGCGATGACAAATCAGCTAAACAAAGTAATATGTTTGAGAATAACAGATGCATGAACCATAAATATAGCAAATATATCAAAATTTACTCGGTGCTTGGTGATCGGAAGGATGCAAGAAGACCATAGCAATTTACTCGGTGCTCGAGAATAACAGTGCACAGATGCAAGAAGACCATAGTAATTTAATCCAAGAGAGAGGGAACGAAGATGCTTGGTGATCGGACCTGTCATACTCGGTGCTTGCTGTGTGTGTTTCTTGGCCAACCTTTCCAAGCCTGTAGACCTTCTTGTTCAATTCAGTACGGTGATGGTATCCGTTCTGACCAGCTCTGGCAACAGTGAAGGAAACTCTGGCAGGGTGCCAAGTACCAATACAAGCAACCTTCTTGAGACCCCTGTGAGTTTTCTTGGGCAGGCGAGTCACACCCCAACGAGTAACGACACCTTCATAACCTTTACCCTTGGTAACACCAATGATATCAAGCATTTCATCTTTCTGGAAAACAGCATCTATGGGAACCTCTTCTCAAAGAATCCATAAGCATAGTCAACCTTCTGAGCAATACTACCTCCATTCAATTGGATCTCCATAATGTGAGCTTTCTTCTGTTTCAGTCCCTTCATCTTCCTTATCTGAACGGGTCAAGTAAAATGTAAATGTAAGTTTTGATTCAGGTTCCAGTTAGGCTTGGGTTTAGTAATCCATTGTTATATTTTATTATTATATTAGTTCTCCATGCCGGCAGAGGAATAGTACGAACGAAAAAGTAATTAAAATGAAGAATACTGCAATATTCTAATTGTGCGACGATGATATAATAGTTGACGTAATACCTGAGTGTGAGCCAAAACACGAATCACTGTGGCATACTTTTTCATCTTCTCAAGCTGAGCTTGAACATATTTCTTCCCTTCATCAATTTCAAATTTCTTTGAATACTTTGCAATTGCCTTATTCTTGGACTTGCACCAATTCTTGTAAAATCTACGCCTAATCTCCTCACTCAAATGTTGAGCCCAGACAGTGTTGAGGCAACGGAGACCACGAGGAGTCTTCACATATCCGACAACTCCCACAATAACCATAGGGGGTGTTTCAATATAGTTACTGCCTCACATGTTTCCTTCTTGTGCAGCTCTGGTAAAAACAATACAACAACATAAGTTTGCACAAATTTGGCATTCAAATAGTATGGTCCCCATATATCTGGGAGAACATTATTAGTGCAGATAAAACCACACAAATTAAACGAACATAAAGAACTTTATCATCATGGTGTAAAATACGAATATACACTTTCTTTAATGTACATAATTGAAGTAAAAATTACTTGATCCAGGTTTTTCCACATCTCTCACAATGTGGGTCATCCCAGCCTTGTAACCAAGGAAGGCAGTTAGCTTGCAGGGCTTGGTTTGATCATCCCTAGGGAATGCCTTCACTGCACCAATAAACAACAGCAAACACAATTTAGATAGTTAACAAATAATACATCACAAAAACATTCGACACTTCATCATCAACTACAAATGAACAAGAAATCAGAGAAGAATATCATAAAAGGAGTTACAACTATATATGATCTTACCCTTTCCTCTTTGTCGGTTAACTTGCTGCATTGGGAGAAATCCAAGGGAACCATGCCTAGGGTGCTCAAACTTCCTGTGAGACATCTTACATTTCTCGACTCTGAAACATAGAATTTCACTCGAAGATGTATAATAACTAATAAGCAGTAAACTCAACCAATTAATCAAAAACATATAGTTACAAATTTGTATAATTTGTACCTATCAAAGCAACAATAAATAATTGACCAACAACAAACAACATGTACAACTTACCATCAAATGAAATAAAAGTGTCATGACATTATGTATACTAATAATAACATACACCCGTAAATGTCATATTTATGCTCACAATTCATTTCAAGAATACAACATATACATCAAACCTACAAATCAATTATCAATCGATCCACTTATGTGTTTATCATTTCCCGATATCAATAGAATTAGATTCGACAACATAAACAAAAATGGAGAAATATGTAGAGCAAACGTATAAAGGAAAATTACATAAATAGCATATCAAAATATTCTCATTTGTATTAAAATATCATTTACCAAATAACTACACTCTAACTAAACATTACTAACTCCATTATTCAATGTAATGAGCAAACTGAATTAGCACTTATAATTCAAGACGAACCAGCTGAACTTGTTTAGTTTCCACTTTCGCATGCTATTTTCTGATAATTTATAAAATTCTCAGTAAGCACAATAACTCAGTTTCTTCATAATCGTGTGTCCTCTATTTTCGATTAATGAAGATCGAACACAGAAAGTAGATATTACTCTTACCTCACGGCAGAATCAAGAAACTCATCATGCAAATTTTTAAGTTGCGCCATGTCCTTTACTCTCGTATTCCAACGCAAATCTGCTCTATAAAGGTGTTTCCAGAAGAAAATAATTTCAATAATTGAAAGAAAATTAGCGTTAGTATATAAGAAAGAACCAAGAAAATCAAGTTATGTCTATATTTGCTGGAGAAGAACCTTAAAAGTCCTACTTTGTCGATTTCAATACCTTAGAAGCACACCCGATCCTGAGCAAGGAGTATCAAGCAATACTTTATCAGACATCCCAAGTTTAGTACTCTAATCATATAAGTAAAATGAAAAATATCAGTAAATCTCAAAAAATAAGTTATAAAAATCGAATCAATGAACACCAAAATAGAATTTCAAAATCATAAAATTGACATTTAATAGATCTGAGAAATTAAAGTCAAGATTTGAGAAATTAAAGTCATGATATGAAAAATTAAATTCGTAAACATACCTATAAACAAAGTAGGGGAATTAAATTCAAGATCTGAAAAATTAAAATAAGTTAACCTTGATTTAGAGTGTTAAGAAAAGAGGAGGTGGCATCGTGAGCAGGAAGGTGGCGTACTGTGTGTGGAGGTTTGGGGTGGGTTGCGAATTTGGTGACGTTGGTGGAGGAAGTGGGGGGGGGGGGGGGGAGGGGTGGGGAAGGAAGATGATGGTGTTCATATGGGAAATGAAGGTAGTGTGATATGTGAAAAGTGTTTGGAAATTGTGTGGAATGCTCCAGAATCAATAAGGTTAGGAGAAGCTTCCAGATATGGTACTGTAGACGTACTACTTATGAAGCGGAAAGTACAAGTACATGATGCAGCGGGTATGACGACCATTAGTTAAGTACAAGCGATTATGCGGCAGGTACAACTCTTGAAGCTGTCGCGTGAATTCCACATACCTGAAGTACAAGTATTTATGCGCAAGGTACAAGCATGTGATGCAGGCGCGTCGGTCTGACGACCACGCGTGCATCACACGCGTAACAACTTTTTAATACTACCTTGATTTCATCACAATCTACAAGAGTATAGATTATGAAGGTTATCTACCTTCTTTAGAGCATTCGCAGCAGCTTACCTAAATTTTTTCCCTAAAATCAACTCCTCATACTACTTTATCAAATTTAGGAAGTATATTTTAACTTTTACACAAATTCAGATTCCCTATTTATAACTTACAACACTTAATATAAAGAACAAAAGTGGTTTGGGGAGGGTGTAAATATAGGACACTCCCTATAATATTTGAGGAAAATTTTAGAGATAGGAAATCTGATATTTGATACTTTTTTGCTTTTTATGCTTTTCCCTATTCCAAATATGAAATAGGAAGTGGTTTAGGGTACCTGTTGCAAATGCTCTTATGGAGTATATAACTGGTGAGATGGAGAATTAGAAATCATTTTTATTTGCGTGTTTCCCTTAATTCTAGGAGAATAAATATATAAAATTATTTATTTTATTATTATTTTATGCAATAAATATTCACAAATATAATAAAAAATGTTCAATGCAGCATTTGATTCGACGAGAGTGAGATGAGTATGAGTAGAGATGAAAAATGTGGGTAAGAACTTAGAAGTGACTTTTAAGACATAGACATAGCCTAAATGGAGGTTAAAGCTGTATATAAATATAAGAGCCAAACAAAATCGAACCGTTTGATCCGTTCACCGAACCTTGAATTTGACCATTTGATGCAACACTTGTTAAATGATCTTTTGAGCTCTTGATAAGGTGGAGTTACCTCAACTCTGTGGATATAAGTGCTTCGTTTGGCACAGGGGACCGAAATTAAGTTGGTCATAAATAAAATAATTTTATATAACCATACATATTCCTTTCTCTTCTATTAATAAAATTGATTAATAAATAATTTAAAAAAACTTTGAAACTTTCTTTAAGGAATTCATCAGGTTCCATCTTCATTCCAGACTTTGGGTGAGGAGGGAAAGCACTAGGGTTTCGGATATGAAGCATACTTCTCTGGATCCAAACTTCTTTGCTCTTTCTAAGTCTTGTTCTTGAATAGAAGAGCTGCACACCAAGCCACCAATTGAACTTTTTTCTAACGGAATAATACGAGCCGAGTCGAATTTTTTATCTTCACTCACAACCCTAGGAGAATCATATATATACAAGTAACGAAATGCCAAAGAGCTTCAAAAGAGATTTGATTGCAATTTGCAAGGCATGCTCATACACAAGTACTACAATTGGACACCACTTACAAATGTCTGGTCCAGAAGAGAAATATGCACAAGCTTTTTAGACCTAATTAACACTTGACTATCTCTACCATCTTCAAAAATAAATTAAATCTTCTCCTACTCTATTGCTGCACTAACTACTTTTACATGTCACCTATATGAGAGTATTTACACCAAATTTACAGAGCCAGCAAAGCAGGCTTATGTTCTACCTACTGTGTACAATTACAAGCAGAGCCACTTCGCTCGAGGGGAATAGTAATAAAGTCAGCTAACAGGGAACAGCCTCAACCCACTGCATAATATGGTCTCAATCAATCAAATGTACAACATCCTCTACATTCTTTATCGCCCATCAGCATTACCAGCTCGAGGCTAAATGCAGCAGCTGTCAAGTCACATCAGCTCATCCAGCCTAAAGTCAATTATGGCTCGGGCCTATAGCTGAGGCTAAGGGTTCTCTCTGCCCCCGAAAGGTGCACGAGTGACGGATGAAATAGATCAACACTTACCCATCTGTTTGGGTTTGTTTTCCAGGAGAAGCACCAGGGACTGTCCCCTTCTCTTTAGAAAGGGATTTTATAGGAACATAAACATACCCTTTTGGTAATCTCTGATTCTTCATTGATGCTTGGTCTGATGTCATTACCAGCTCCTTTTCAAAAGTTTCAGCATGCTACACAATCCAAATTACAGACATTCATAAATCAAAGATCTTCAATGCTAGCAGCAATAGAAAGGAAGAGGCAGCAGACTGTACCATTCTTAATTTTGCCTGTCTTTCTCTATCATCTGATGTGCTCTTTGATGGAGGGAGGGATGGTCTCTGGGAAACCTCAGGAGGTGGTCTCTGTAGAATTTGCTTCCCACCAGATGTAACCCTCACCAAAGGCTTTTGTGTAGGCGGGTGTTCAGATGTAGAGCTGTCATCTGTCTTTCGATCATTATCCATATACATAGGGAAGTCAATACGTCGTTTACCTGCAACTGTGCTATCCACTGTAACATCATCCGACCTCTGCATTACTTCACTCCCTGATTTGCAGCTCTCTGGAAAAGCTTTAATAGAAGTTGTGACAGACTCGGAGCTGGTCTCAGGTTGGAATATAGGATGTCGAAAACGCGAGGGCAACAGAGAGTTCTCTCTCTTTGAAGCAAGAATGCGTTGTGAGCAAATAATTAATTCCCGCTGGAATAATCAGCAACATACATATATATCAGCCAAGGTAAAGGCATTCTAGTCGGTGACACAAACACCACACTAAGGACTATGATGAAAGAAAAAAATAAAAGATATAAATGACAAGGAAGCCACTGAAGTGACATTTGGAGTCGCACCAATATGAGGCGACCCATCAACTAAAAGATCAAAGCAACTTACTTTCAATTTCTCTCTTTTGATAATTCTTTCACAAAGAAGACGTAGTCTCTCCAATTCAACCTGTAGAAGAGCACAATTCAATAATTCCATAACCATAAGGTAAAGACAACATAAACAAAGGTAAAGACAACATAAACAAAGGTAAGGACAACATGAACATTGTCGTCAGAAACAGAATCTCTATGCTTCAGGTGAGGATATTATCTCAACACAAAATTACTTCGCTCAAATGTAGATATTGAGCAAACATTCGCAGCATGAGAAACAACAGATCCTTTCGTAAATACAAGAACTACCATACGCCTGCCTCGGATTTTCAAAAATAGCAACTATGAGAGTAGTGCTGCAAATTGAGAACGACAACTACTCACCCTCACTTGTTTAAGACTCTTCATCTCTTCAACACCATGCTTTTGGTTCTCAGCCTGCATGAAGTCGGATTGAGAATACATATGTTGATACAAGGAAAGCTAAGTACACGGGTAAAAGAATATGTAAAACCTTTGCTCTTTGTTCTAGGCTATGCTTTTCGCAGTAAGCCTTATTCTGCAATTTACCACCAATAACTCGAGAATTCATGTAAAAGCCAGCACTCCTGCCACAAGAAGGATGGAAAGTGCTTTGGCAGTGGCCATAATGACACTGCAGATAATAAATTGTAATTAGAAACGAATGTAATATAGGCCAAAAACCAGTTCAAAAAACAAAACAATCTGCTTACCTTAAGGCAGACACCATGATCCCGACGGCAGACAATACAGCGATCACGGCCCTTGGAGATCATTTCCTAGTCGTATTAATATACACAAGAAGTAAAATTTATCATGACAATGCAAGTTATGAGAAATTTTTACTGAAAGAAAAATTCACAGAAACAAGCATATACCATCCCCTCCACAGGATTTATTTGTCCTCGTCTGAAGGTTGATCCCAACACCCACTAGAGAAAAACAGGAATAGAAATACACAACTGAGCACAAAAGTACGGCAGATATATCTCAAAAACTATGTAGACAAAACTATCTATTTTCCAGTCTATGAAAGAATATTTTACCTCGGCGCAAAATGCATGAATCCACTTGCCATCAGTTGACTTCCTAAAAGCACCAGCTGTGCCACCACATAACCCACATTCGGGGACAAAATAGGGCCTTCCCCACATGTTGACAGTCGTAGCTCCAGCACCAATAGTAGACAATAGTTCTTCACATAATTCACAATGCCATGGCCCCGTAAAATTGTGGATACCGTGATAGCAATCCAAATGAACTGCAACCTGGTTTAGTCCCAAAGAGATGTGAACTGAATGTAGATAACAAAACAAGAAAAAACATAAAAGAAGGCACAGTCTTAGAATAGCAACCTTGCAACTTGAACACACTACAATTGAATTCAACAAAGTCTCAGAGCGCCTGCAGATATCACAGACTCTAGAACTTTCTATGGAAGTATCTAACGGTAAGTGAAAGAAGTCCGAGGTCTTCTCTTTTGAAAGTTGTGAGCCACCTGTCCGCAAAAGAGCATCTTTTGCACGAAGGACTAACTGAGAAGAGTAACCTGGCTTTCTATTGCTAGCATCAACCTTCCCAACATCCTGAGCAAGAAGAAAAACAGACTTTAATACTCGTAGACAATTAATCAGATATCACAATCTAAAAGACAGAAATGATATCAAGATCAAAACTACCTCTTGTTGGGCAGGGTCTTCTAACAAATCTTTCCTAAAGGACGAACTCCTAGAGGATGCTGCAGCTGCAGCAGTGGCGGCAGCTAGCACAGCCTGAGCTTCCTTGTGCCGCCTCTCCTTTCTTCCCTGCTTTTTTGCCTCTCGAAGTTCATAAAGATACTGGTTAAGTGACACCGAATCCCATTTTTGCTTTCTTGCACAATCAATCTCTTGTGGAATACTCTTGACAACTTTACAAACCAAATCATCTGCACGAACAAACAAAGAAAATTCAGCAAAATGACCACCTTATTCAGAAGCAAATTATGACCAAAGCAGCCAATATATAACTAACATTTGAGTATCATTTTATCCATAAAATTGCATATAAGAAAAAAGACAAGCACCAGCAAAGCGTTTTCTGGCAACTGCATTGCAAATTAGCTTGTGCTGATAAAAAATGAGTTCTCCTTCTACTTCATCTGTGGGAGAGTATTCTGGAAGGCCCAGGAGATGAGTTTTGCTCAATTGGTCGATCTTCATCCCATTTGGAAGTGAAATCGAATCAGAAGTACACTGATGTCCACCTTGATGCGAGATAGTGCCTGGACTAAAAGATACTGATACTGGTTCTTTGATATGTCTACCGCCTGCAATGAGACACTCTAACTAAATCAAACAAATAAATAACTTGGCAATAACTCATAGGCAAGACTCCTACCGATATAGTCACCAGATGCGCTATTCACTAACATTCTGCACTCCAAGAGTTTCTTGAATACAAGGGGATGAACTGAAGAACCACCCATTAATTCTGGTTTCCTAAGAAAGTTGATTAAAATTTTAAATCATCAAAAATATCACAAGCTACAAGGAGTAGCCAGGCACCATTATTAAATATGCCAGAAGAAATAAATGAACCATCCCCACCAGAATTGCAATAGCTTACCTGAGATCAAGAGTGTCTTTAGTGGGAAGTCTGCGTTTAAACTTCACAACGTCGGCAGTTGTCAAAGAACTTTGATCTGGCATCCCAAAAATCTCAGCTTGACCACTTTTAGAACTACCATTAGTTGCTTTTGCTGGAACCACTGTCATCATGGGAGTTAAGGGTCAAACTTCCTTAATCAATTCCATTAAGAAAACAATCTAATAAGGATTTCAGTGAACTGCATTAACTAGTGCATGTAAATAAGAAATTATTAGCCTAAGAGTTGGGACATGGAGGGAACACTTAATCTAATGAAATATTAGTAAGCCACTCATTCAACAGTAACCACAGTACCTTCACATTCAAAAGAGTCATTCAAACATATATCATGGGTGTTAATGGCGTCCGGCAAAATCTGCAACAACAACCAGTAAGTTCACAGCATCGTTGGTTACAAAACCTCATGGTTAAATTCATAATATACTTAGGACAGTGATAAATTACATGGATATAGAAATAATAAGTATGCCTGAAAACTACAGAAAAAAAAAAATCTATGGAATATGTTAAGTAGATTTCAATTGCATAACCTAGTCGGCAATTGCACAACTTTAACGATGCAAGTGTTACACACCGGAAGATTAAATTATTATAACTAAGCTTAACCAAGCTGAGTTAAGTATCTTATACCAATAGCAATATAAGACAAAAAAAAACATGACTATATTCACACCAGGAGGGTGTTCAGCTAAGCTATTTTGGCACATTTTTCATTAGCTCGTAGCATCCACAATAATATTTTTTGCAACAACATAAGAAGAAGCTCTCGTAAAATTGTGACCTACAAAAGTTCCAATTATTTTAGCTTAAAGACAAGACACAATTACCTTCTCCTGTTCGTTAGAAGGAGGCCCTCCATTATGGATATCTGGTTCTTCCATCTTAGAAAAGCAATCTTTGAATGCGTTCAACCCCATACCATCATTTTGAGACACTTCCTTAAACAAGCTAGGGACAGTGCCCTCTTCTAAAACCCTTATGCTGCTATTAGTTCTTCGTCGAGGTGGTACGGATTTCACAGGAACAACATGAGTAATATCAGGCTTCACAACTGAAATAGTGCTCGGATCACCAACATCAGGCTCAGCCTTTGGAGATTTAATTTTCACTTTTAAAGGTTTCCGCAAGCTTCCAAGATGACTATGATCTTTTAGCCATTTCACTATCTTGCTGTGAAGGTTGGGTGAAACACAATTTCCCTGCAAATTGAATATATAACGTGGGATGCTAAAAGATAACAAGTTGAAGGGGAATGGTATCCATATCTCCAGATATATGGATCAATCACTGAACTTTGGTGGTACAAAATCTCAAAACAAAAAACTTTTGGTCTAATAAGCATATTTAAACAAGAAGAGAAGGTGAAGGGAATGAAAGCATACAGTGACTATTGATGTTAATGCATCAAGAGGTATGCCAGTATCATTTGCCACATCTTTCAAATCAACCTTCCCTCGCTCAACTAACTGTATAAATAAGAAAGAAATGTAAGTACCGTGAAAAAGGCCTTCGAGCATCAAAAATCCACAGAAAATGAGCTTCGGATTTACCATGTTTAGTATCAAAATAAAATTCAGAGAATCGGGTGCATGTACATCTTTGTCAAAGTTCTTAACTAAATGTCCTTCCTTCAAAACAGTGTGGTCTTCCTGATATAAAACATCATCTTTTCTCTTGCTTAAATCTGGCTCAGAATCAACAGTTTCAGCACTCGTTACCATCATGTCTTTATTTTCTAGACTTATATCTAACGTAGGCAGATTGATCGATGATGGCACAGGTCCATTCCTCAACGAATGAGAATTGGAACCTCCAGTTGAAGTTGTCCTACTGTGCTGACTGCTGTTGCTGCTGCTCTGAGCTTCTGAGTGTTTGCAGCAAAATGCACGTAACTCAACCTAATGATGAACATTAAAAGAGAGATATCTTAAAGTCCACATATGTAGATTACCTTTATATGTGTGAGTGAGAGTGTGTCTACAAATTAGGTCGAACAAAAAGCTCCACACAAGATAAAAAAGACGAAGGTAAAACAAACTGCACATAATATAACAAATCTTACTTCATCATATCCTAGTTTCCCCCAAATCTCCATTCTATGCATTGCTTCCCTTGCACATATGGGATGAAAAGAAGTTCTACAAGCTCCTACCAAGCACCAAAAAGGTGAGTTAGCAAGAAAGCACAAAAGTAATAATTTAAAAAAGAAGGAACCAGTCAACCATGATCTGCACAAAGCATAAAGGAATAAAAAACTTCATATCTAACAAGCTAAGAATGCTACACAGACAACATTAATATGTTTACATAAACATTAACATGAACCAATGCATTAATAGGGGCTCCCATCTAAGCAGAGAAAGGGATTCAGATTGTATGCAGCCATACCCCTGTGATTACAGAGAGACTGTTTCTGAATTCACACAAGATGAAGCACAAAAACTATCTACACCGTGATAGATAATAAGAATAGATGGGTTCTTCGAGCCGTTTCGATTTTCTTCTAATATATGCAAGAGCCAGGGAATATAGATCTTAGACTCCATGGCCAAACAAGCAAATTAAATGCTAACTCAAAATTGAAAGAGCAATCAAAGAAGAGAATAAGCAAATAGCAAAGGCATGTATTACAGACCAACATACTGGCACTCATTTTCACAGCAATCAAAGAAGAGAATGCTCTACCAGAGCGGATCACATGTGAACAACTGAAATTCAGGAGTTTATATAACAGTAAAAATAAAGTCAACTTGCCATGGCAAACAAGTTGAAAACTTAAAAGTAACTACTTTAAATCTCTACAAGAGAAACATTTGGTGATATTTGTGACATTAAGAGGTATGAGGATTTCTTCATTCCAATAAGCCGGATAGCCAAAGAGGGAAGAAAACAAATGTTTAAGCTCACAATAACGAAGATGACAGTAGATGTACCATTACTACACCGAACGCATGCACCACACTTATCCTTGCAAAGGTAGCAAACTAGTTTCCTGCGAGTATCTTTAACAGCGTCCATGTTCATTATTGGCTCCATAGTCCTAGTATTTTCCACATAAACCTCTGGTATCCATTGGCAACAAAACAGGTGCACAAATTCTAGTGACCCTTCGTTCTCACTGCAAGAATCTCTTTTTCTAGCAACCTTCAGGGCACCATTCTTCTTCGAACATAATAAGCATGGCCTCTCAGCATTTAAATGAGTATTGTGTTTCATCTTTTGTTTACACCAAGAACAAAACCAGGAATCACGAACATCCTCCTGCACACCATAACACCTTTGATGAACTGCCACTCCACAGGAACTACACACGATCAAGCGGTTCAATTGGTCCCCTGTATCAGCTAAACTGCAATAATGACATAATGTACGAGAACCATCAACTGGATGTGCAACAAGAAGCTTCTCCAACCCTGCATCTCCACCCAAAAGCTTCCGTTTCTTGGATGGCCTCTCAGAGGTCAAATATATCTTACTCCTAGAACCTAGAAGCCACTCTACACCACTAAACGCGCATGAACCCCTTTCGTTCTTATCACCATTTATCGGTTCTCGGGTTTCTACCCTTTCAACTTCCATGCTGTCCACTCTACCTAATTCAACAGTATTGACCTCATTTCCTACATTATCCAAGTCCATACGTTGCTGCACATTCTCATCATTGGCTGTAATCTTCTCTTTCACTTCAACTACATTCTCGACACCATTAATTCCATTTCCCCTAGTATATTCCTTACTATCTTCAATATTCAACTTAGGTATAGTGAAGTATCTTTCATTACCACTAAACTTGCAATTGGACAGCTTATGTAGCTTTTCAATATCTTCAATGGTCAATTCACGAAAATAATCCTCAGTTTCAATCCAAAGACTAGAGCCACGGCTCTTCTCGGACCTCTTAGAAGACTTCTTGTACTCAGCATGCAGCTTCCTTTGCCTACTCTTACCATCCGTATGCTTATTGAGCAACTGCGCCAGCCGACTTGGCAGACCGCTGCCACCCGCCGCATTTGACACGGAAGCAGCCTCAGGGGCATCGAAAGGTGAGTGGTAGCTAAGCGCTTTAAATGCCTGGGTGTAATAATCCATTTGAAACTGTAGGGGTACATTCGTAATTTCAAGAGAATTTGGGGGCGAATTTGTAATTTCAACAGAATTAGGGCAAATCTTATCTTCGTCGGTGTCGGCAACATCCATATCAGTAGCTACAACGGCGGATTTAGTCCGCCGCTGAGGAGACGTATCACCGCCGTTCATGGCCTCGAAGATCCAATTCCACCACCAACCTTGAAGAATTCCATCAACAAAAAACGATAATCAAAACAAAGGATCGAAATGAATCAGGTGTAATGATTAAGAAATCTGAAAGATGGAGAAGCAAAGATGAAAGAAAAAGAGAGATTGAAATGATTGCGGCTAGGGTTAGGGTTTTCTTTTGTTTAATTGAGATGAGATTGTAGCATATGTTTGGATAAAATGGGGTCAATTTGCAATTTCTTGAAAATGTAATCGTTGAGAGAGAATAGGTATTTGGAAGGCAACGAAGGGGACAAGGACGGTTTGGTCTTTTAATATTTTGAATTATTTTAGTCACACTCACAACGTTTTGACGTGATGGACTTTTATTAAGACGTGGCTCTGCCGCAGTATTCAACTGAAGCACCTGCTCCCTGCTCATTAATATTGATTTTATTTTTTCTATTTTTTTTTTGGTAAACTTTTAAGTCAAATATGTGATGTTTAATATCAAATGGTTTTTTTTTATATTATTATTCCTACTGTTCATATTAAATAAATTGTTTGTACAGATTTTAAAAATTGTGTCTATGAAGGCTTTAAGTAACTTAGAGGTTAACTAGTCAAAAAAAACGTACATTATATTATTGGTTCACATTGGTTTTTAAAAGAGATTAACTACTCTTTTAATTGATGATAAATCACATACTACATCAAGTTTTGATACTCAATTTCATGATGGTTTCGACTCCACTATATTTAAAACCGGTCTTGGGTAAATTGATTTGATAATCTTATAGCAATTAGCAGATACATGTGTTTACAAATGTGATCCAGTTTGACAAAAAAAGTTGGGAATTTTCAACTCGTCTTGAACTCGAGTTCAACCATTCATTTTAAAAAATGTGATATGAATAAATACACAACATGAAACGTTCAAAAGAAGGAAAGGATGATAATAGTGTTGTCGGATAGTTGATTTCAATTTTTTCAAAAATAGAACAAAGAGAATCGAAATCGGTTTGTATTAACTATTAATATTGTGTCATAGTTTTCCTCACAGTCGATTACAAAAAGATAGAATAAATTCAAGTTGATAGTACTTAAAAGTATTTAACTCAAAAACCCTCTTGAAATACATTTGAATTGAACTAATAATATATTATAAAATAGAAGAAGAAACTTAATACAATATAAAATGAATTCGATTAAAATGTGAATTGATTCAAACTACAAATGAAATTAGGTCTCGTTGAAGGGGTTAATTATGATTCAAGTCAATTGAGTTTTTTAGTTACAAATCGATTTGAGATATAATACTATTAAAATTTGATTCTATAATATGAAACAGATTCAACTAACCATTTACTAATCTTCTATATATAATACTTAAATCTCAAAAAAGCCACATGTCAGTCTCTCATATTATTGTTACTTTAATAAAATTTCATGCTAAAAATACTTTTAACTATAGGAGATAAATTGTTTCTTTTTGAATCTCATTTTCAACTTGGAAAAATATTAAAAATATTAAATAAATTTATTCAACTACTTTAATTTAATTGATATTATTAAAAGTGTTAAAAATGATATTTTAAAATAACAATTTTATTTCCTAAAAGAAATATATTTAATTAGTTAAATATATTATTAACTTAAATTATTGACAAAATTTATTATGTCCATAATTTTTCAAATAAACATAAATTAATTAAACAAAATATTAATACGGACACTATGTGCTATATGCCTATACACTAGATCATAGACTCAAGTCATATATAGTAAGTGTCTAGACATTTTGCCCCAGTGGCAAGCATGGTGACACCTCTAGCGGATGTATCGGATTCGAGCTGTCTTGCTGGAAAGGAAATTGGTCAGAGAGATGATTTCTCTCACTAGTTTGATGCTAGTCGTCTTTTTCCTTGAATTTACGAGTTTGCGAATTGTATTGATGTGTCATGATTGTAATGTATTATTCGTATTAAAAAAGTCAAAGGATATCCTTTTTTGTAAAAAAAAGAAAAGGTCATATGTATTAAGGAGTACTATTTATTAGATTCATTTACAGAATTACAGCCTTACAGCCTACAGGTTAGATGCGACTTGCGAGCTGCCGATGAGGATTATCTAGTTGGGCCATTTTTTGGTGCAAGGTCCAGTTATTGAATCGGCTTGCCCATGAAACAAAGAATTGACCATATAGACTATAGTAAAGACTTCAGAGATTTCAGACGGACCTCAACCTCAGACTTGAGAGGGTGGTCTTTTACGCTTTTGTGGTCTGTCAAGACTCATATGAGTAGTAGTTCATATTAATTCTAATGCAAAAATGTATGAGAGACTATTGCATAAATGTATGACATGTATTCGAAATTAAGAATATAAAAGAATTTAGTGCAAACTCTTGAGAGGTAGGATCACAAAAGTTCATCCGGTATTATTAAGGATTTAATAAGATCCTAAAAACTTAATCAAAAGTCACTAAATTATTGAATCATACTTTACGAGCATAAAATTTCAAGAACTAAATGAGGCCCAAAGACCCTAAGCAATAAGCATATATTATGTAACATTAAGATAATAATTAGTGAGATAATCAAATAATTTAATAATTTAATGATTGAAGTAACGCTCAATATGAATCAACGAGTTCCGATCTCATATGCTAATGTTAAGTTATAAAAAAAGGTGGTGAGTAGCAGATGAGTGAGTCTACAGCTAATTAGGAGAAATTAAAGACAAGCCATGTGCTTACACTGATTTGTGTCTATAGATCTGGATGTTTCACTAATAATGGGACACAAATCAAACATTTAGATTGGAAAATTACCAACCCTCATTTTCTTATCGAATTGGAAAAAGTACAAAATGGAAAATAAAGAAAATAGTTATCTGATTTAGTAAGGGGACAAAATACAAATCACCATTGCATCCATCTAATATTATAATGGCCGGCCCTCTTTTAGGAGTATTCTAATTTTTGTACTCTTTACCACATTTTAACTCTTATATAAATTCCTCAAATATATAGTTATATTACTCCACAACATTTCAAGAACCATGACCTTTAATTGTTATGCGAAATGCTATTATTTCAATAAAATACTTTTCTTTCTATATGACTGTATGAATATATAAATATTGAATAAACACAATAAATAAAAATCGAACCAGAATACGATTTATATCATTGCATATAACAAGTGTTTAATTGGACACAATTTATATTACTCTGATAAAAGAAAAAACGATTATGCATTGGAATACCTCTTATAGATTTAACAATACTCTAACTATAAGCATCATTATTCATACAGTTGTTGGTGGAACACAATCATTTTTAGGTAAATGAATCTGTTCGATATGTAAACTTTTGACTGCCACAAATCTCCTCCTCTGCCACAAATTCACTTCATCCCGACCACCGTCACCACCACCACCGCCACCAGTTTGCTGCACCTTCTTCACCACCGGCAACGGCGGATCCAATTTATCAATATTCACTGCCAACACTCCATTTTTGGGCACATTTTCAACAGTCCTGCATACCCTTTTCCTTTCTGCAATAACCAACATCTCTCTGTTACCTTTACTGCTTATTCTGTTTCTGCAACTCTTACTTCTACTACTTTTACAGTTCTTGATTACTGCAGAAGGAGAAGCAGCGATTGAATTGCCACCATTGATGAGATTCTTGGTTGAGAAAAACTTCCTGAGCTTTGTAATCTTCATGTACTGGAGGTTTTGATGATGAGTTGGGGTTGAATTTGCTGATGAATTGTTGTTGTTGACTCTATTGTTCTTCTTGACTTGTCCAATGCAGCTGACTTTTGGCGAGGAAGGGTCATCAAGAATTGAAGATGAATGGTTTTTGTATGTTGATATGGTTACATCTTTGAGTGATAATCTGCATAACATTGGGAAAAAACTGCTCTTTTGATACAGATTCTGCAGCTGGTTGTTGTATCCATTTCCCATTTTTAATTTGTGATTAAGAGGGGTTGGTCTTTGTTGTTATTGCTTTCTTATTTGTGACTGTTTGTGTTTTGTAGGGGGAGAGATAGAGAACATGTATGTATGAATGTGTGTGAACTGTGAAGTTTGTGGAAAATGATATGGAGAGTGAGGTTGAACATGGGTATTAATAAGTCAGATCAGGATAGTCAACGGGTCAAATATATTACTCATAAGTCATACAGTATATCACAATTTTTTGATTTATTTCTTTAACAAGTTGAATCCCTCCCCCTCGTATTCATATGTATTATGAATTGAGTAATGTGCTCTAGTAACGGTCCTACAATACGAAGAATACCAATGAGATATGAAATTAAACGCAACCCCTTCAATATTTCGACAAAGTATCATCTTCACACGAATTCAAACCTACGATACCGGAATATCATCACTTCAATCACCTTGCTACTAAACAATGTTGTTAAGGACATAAATGTCAACTAAATGATTAATAATACCACTCAGTAGTGCTTCTAAGTACTTATTTTATTTCATTTCTTCTTATTCGTTCAAATATAAATTTGGTGTATTAAAATATATATTATTTTTAAAATTAGCAATCAATTATTAATATACTTTTTAACTATATTATTTTCAATTCAAATTATATGATATTTTTGTGTTTGTGTGTCCAACTTTGACAAGAATATTTTTGTAAAAATAACTTTTTACTATTTTTATAATGTAATAAGATAATTATCGATAATTAAAGTTAGATACGAAAAAGAGAAAATATAACATTTTAAATTATAGAAGAACATGTATAACAAATAAAAAGAAACACACCTACTTAAAAATTGGGGTGAGACAAGATTAGGGCTCGAAGTTTCTCAATGCATCAAAAGTAGAGAATCATTTGAGTGGCTAGATATATAATAATAATTGTGCGATTTATGTAATCAGGACTAGGATTTCTATTTAGTACTATATTCAATTACTTTGATTCTTTGATATTATATTACTTCACTTTATTTTTATTTTATTTTCAAGATATAATTTTAATCATTAATTATTTTATATATACTATAACAAATTTATAAAATAATAATCTTACGGAAATATTTTAAAAAACGAATTTAAATATATCAATTTATTTTTATCAAAATAATAAATAAGGATTAATTTGAGATTAAAGTTTAAAATGAACTCCTAAAATATGAATTCATTTAAAATGGAGGGAGGAGTACTTACCAAATATGAGATACCGGGATAGTAAGAGCACTTACATCAGTATCTCAAAATCATATAATAAACGGTTAGTTCACTAAAAATATGAAAAGTACTACTTTATCAGCTCTTCTAACTAAGTTGGGCCCTCAAATAATTATTCACGTCTCCCCTTCCTCCCCTAATCTTGTAGCCCCTGGTTTTACAGTTACATTATTTTTCTCTCCCTTGTATCTCCTTTTCCCACAAAAGTTTCATTCCTCATCTCATGTTCCCGCAAAAATTGTGCTTTTGATTTCCCACATAATTTTCACTCTCCTTCTCAAGCTGTTAAGAAAAAAATTGTGTTTTCCTTTAGCCAAGCAAAGAAATGGTTTGCTAAAGAAGGCGTATGGACTCTCTGTTCTTCACGATGCCGAGGTTGCTCTAATCATCTTCTCCAACCGCGAAAAGCTCTACAAATTTTGCAACACCTCAATGTACCACCATAGATATGAATTTGACCACTTGATTAAGGTCAACATTATTTAAAAATTTGATTTAATGTGTCTTAATGATAATTTCGTTACATACATACGTATTACATTTAATATGATAATTTCTTTACATACATATTGTTAGTGATAATTTCTTCTTAAACTATTGATGCTATAAAATTTATTTAATTTGGTAGTAAAAAACTTTTAATAAATTCGTTTGAATAAAAAGAAAAAATAATGAAATTTATTAACAACTTATTTAAATTACACATATAATTTGAAAAATATAGTTGTTGAAAATTTTAAAAAATATTGACTTATTTAAATTTAAATTTTTAAGTTATTGTGAATAATAGGGAAGCTGCTAAAGTATACAACCGAAAAGTGAACCCCAAAAATGATATCTGATCTCCAACTTATTATATGTATATTATGAAAATTGTAGGAGAGATGATGCGAATGCTCTAATGCACACTTTTCCTTCTTATGAATGATAATGGTCCAAAAAAGTGATATCTCCAATCCAAAATAATTGATGTTCTAAGAGTTCTTGTCAAATTTTCATCACAATTTATTGAACAACAATTGCAACTTTCAACTGAGTAACAAAAATTGACAGAGTTGTTCAAATTTAACGGAACTTTTATTCTCAAAAGGTCATAAAGTGGAAGTCAATTGCACAACTATGGTGTTAAGTTTAACACCCCAGTCAATTTCTGGATTAAATCACAACTTTTATCCAATTTCAAGGAAATTTACAACTTTCAAAGTCTAAATAACAAACTCAATCCAATCTATGAAATCATATCATTAATTTCTTTCAGACTGAATGTATTGTAATACTCCCTACATCCCTAAATAATTAGTACACATTTTGAGTTTTCATGGTCAACAAAACACAATTTAAAATGTAAATATCTCTTATTATATACATGTGAAAAAATTATAAAAAGTTGATATTTCAAAAATATATATTGAGACGAATCGTCTAACAAGGTCTCACATGACTATATTCTTCCTTATCGTTTAATGAGAATTTTTATCAAATCTTTTAAAGTTTGAAGACAAAAATTAAAATGTATCAATGATTTAGGAACAAACGGAATAGTATTTAACTTAGGTCCATTATTGGGCATCATGCATGCATATTACTTATGAATACAATGTAGATAAAGATAGATTGATCAATAAGGACAAGGAAAACAATGCCATGACCAGTACCCAAAATAGTTACAAGATAGACAAGAGTCAGTTCATTTTTGTGATTTGTCTTGTAAAATATTACTCATCGTACTAGAAATAGTTACTCCTATATTGTAGGATTATTATTCATCTTTCTTGGAAGCTAGTAAGCTAATTCAAAGGAGAGAATTATATTACATGCTTAATGCTTTTGATCTTGAAATTTGTCTACAGGGTTTCTCTGGATATACATAAATGAGGAGTTATTAACACTGGATCAGTAAATTGGAGCAAGTCAATTTTTGTATATTAACTAGTTTGATATTAAATGATTTATTATTTCATTTATTTTTAAATGATTGTCGTATTTGACTTTTCGTGGTCAACAAAACACGATTTAAAACGTAAATATCTCTTACTCTATATGCGAAAAATTATAAAAAGTTGATATTTTAAAAATATATATTGAGACGAATCTGACAAGATCACACAAGACTATATTATTTCTTATCGTTTAATGAGAATTCATGGCCCAATTTTGTAATGTTGTTTGACCAACAAAAATTAAAATGTGACAATTTTTTAAGGACGGAGAAAGTATTATAGATCACAAGCATAATTTTTAAAAGATTTTTTTTAATATCAATGATATGATCTTGTATTTACATGTTAGATATAATCTGATATGATGAGTTCAATGGCTGTTGATATACATACTAATTATGTATACATATAATTTTAATTCTTGACATTTTTTTTAATAATATGCACCATCTTATAATTAATTTAAATGATGTGTACTGTGTTTTATTCTATAGTGCAACCGATATGTTTTAGTGAAATTAAATATGAAAAACATAAATCGTTATTGTAATTTTTGAAGCACAAAAAGAAGTTGCTAAATTGATTACAATATTATAATTATGCTGCCTCCCATGGGCTTGGCAGGCATGCATGAAGCAACAATATTATTAGTAATTTTTATGAATCATGTCCCAAATAAATATAATACGAGTAAGGGCAGAGAGTCACCTCCCACCAAGGATGGAGGGGACCATGGCTTAGCTTGCTTGTGATTACCACGTCCTTATAATCAATAATAGCTTATACTCCATATATATATAACGTAAATTGTTAGTAATATATATATATATATATATATATATATATATATATATATATGTTCATGATACTTTTTAATTTGAGTTCATCCTCCCTTATGAATACCATCTCCCTTCACGATACACCAAAATTTTGAACCAATGCTTGATACTCTATATATATCCTGGCAATAAATAAATAGTCAAATGATATATATATGATCCGAGCTTAATTCTATTGAAAGGTGATGTGCATTGTAAAAAACTAATAAATTAGTATAATGTAACAAATTATAATAAATTACTTTTATGAAACCCTCTTTAATATAAATTTATTGATATATATTTTATATATTTCAAACTAGCGAATAAAAATTAGTTGACAATCAAGATGAATACACATGCACGAAAGCGATACCCCTTAAAAATAAATGGAGTAAGTACATATACATGCTTACTTTTTTAAGACAGCATGTAAAGGTGAAATTATGGAGGCGCACCAAGACAGAATCATGTCAAATAATTTCACAGTGGCCATATATTGAACAACTTACAGAGATAGTCTTGTGTTTAAAGATTGGTCATCTGGTGAGGTTATAAATTTTTTAATTTGAAATCGATCAATTATTACAAGCAACATCCTTACCATATAATTGACATGTAGCTATCCCAGTGACATTATTATTTCGTCAAAAACAGGTTCCTAAATTATGCGTATGTAGAACTTAAATTTTGATCTCTTGATATTATTCTATTTATGATTCTTATAATTTCAAAGAAGTCATTAATAAATTCAATTAAATATGAAGTAGTAGTTATATTTTTTGCCACAGTCTCGCATGTGATATGCTGTAGACTAGTCTCCATCTTAGAGATTATTAAAGGAATCTTTTTGCTTTCTTTGTGGATAATTTACAATATATTAACTTTAAAGTTGAAGTACATACATAATAAGAGTTGATATTGTAAAGATAGAATTATTGAAATAATATTAAGGTTAACATTTAGTTCCAGCAGATACCGTTCAGTCCCCGATAGTGACAAACAAGCTGCGGCTATTAATTTTTAACATTAATGCACTATTTCACTTTAATACTTGGGGCAAGAAAGAATTTTTAAGAATTAAACTTAGTTTTGGTGGCTAATAAAATTTGTTACAAATTAGTTTCGAGTAATTGTTTATCTCAATTTAGAAGTTTCATTAGGCATCAAAATTAAGTTCAAGTCTTAATAATTCTCTTCTTACTCTAATTTTAACTTCTAATCACATACTAATATTAAAAAAGCAACATAAATTGGCACTATTGAAACTAAACAACAATAATATCACTATTAAAAATTAAACTCTAACTAAAAAACACTAATTAGGGCCTATTTTAACTTCACTCATATCTAATGCAAAAGTGACCTAAGTCAT
The DNA here is from genome assembly GCA_003412495.2 of Echium plantagineum. NCBI lineage: Eukaryota > Viridiplantae > Streptophyta > Magnoliopsida > Boraginales > Boraginaceae > Echium > Echium plantagineum. Next base: position 8,549,626 of record CM016563.1, on the reverse strand, counting down.
AATTTAAATAAATGTAAGCAAACTAGTAGTATTCGTCAAAAAAAGGACCGTAAAAGTGTCCTTCAAAAAAATGCAACACATTCCTGGTAATTGAGTAGTCAAAAAAAGCTCCAATTCTTGTTATTCAATGTACAGATAAAACAAAGTCAAAGACAAAAATTAAAGGTTTACAATTGCGCCCGTGGAATGAATTAAGTTGAGGTTTTTGAAATTTGCTGTGAGCGTTTGATCAACTCCAGGATGGCAAACATCAATTATTCCCCATGATATGGGCCAAAAGGTGCACTACTTTCCCATATTTTTACTTGCGTTCATATATCATTTTACTCGATCTCTTCATCTCATAAGAAATTATTTTAATTACTTGAAGTATAACTGATAACTCGACACTACTAGAAAAAAGAGTATCAACGTTGAAATTTTTTATGTTGCAAAAAAATCATCGATAATTTTTATAAATACTATTTGAATACTTATCTAATTTGAGAAGTGGGACTGAAAGTTACATTTTGCTAGTTTCTTACACCCAAATTCATAGCTCTTAATTTATAGGTCAAAATTTGCAACAACAACTAAATATTTAATCTTATGGATAATGTTGTAACTAATTAACTACTTCTTGATCACTAATTTTACTATATATTGTGACTAAAATAAGTTGTATCAACCAATCAACTTTATATAACATCACCCGTATGCAGAAAGATGATGTTTAAGTTTATGTTAGGAGGTCAGCAAGCACATTGTGATAGTTGAAAGTTGAAAGCGACCAGTTTCATTCAATTATACTAATTTGATCACGCTCGTTCATGAATGTGTTGTCTACTGATATTAGCTTTCTGTTAACATACACTGCTACTAGTACTACATAATACATACAAGGCACAAATTTGATGTATATTGAAACGTGTGTTCCATATGTTCGGTGTGTATCTTGAACATATATTCTATGAGTTCGGTAATGTACCAAAAAGATGTTTCATAAATCGAAATTATCTCATGCGTTTGATATATATGAACAAAAGTTACCTTTGAAATAATTGCGTTGAAAATAAACTTCATCAAACATATACGATCGAAAGTACATAGACGAACAAATAGTTAAAATAAATAAATGAAGCAGAGTATGTCTGTTTGTGGTTGATTTTTGCATATAGACAAGAAGCAATTCATTGAATCCCTGGAGGTGAAAGAGAGAGACCATGAGACAACTGTACACATATGCCTTTTTCAACTTTTGGGATGGTCAGCAAAGAAGAAGAATCACATGCTAATGGGTCAAATTTAACATTCATAATCTTCGCTTTTCGGAAATGACAAATGCACACACGAATGGCTTACTCAGTCACTTGTTCCTCAATTCTTTTTATTATTATTATTACTATTATTGTCATTGGAAAGCAACTTCTCGTGCAATAACAACTAAGAAACCACTCTTTCCATTTTATTTTCAAGAGTGGTTGGGATTAAATTAATTAAATATGTACTACTCCTTCAAAGTCTGTTTAATTTCTAGGACTTTTCTACCTAGAGGAGTGATGTTGATGTTGTAGGTGCCATCCGGGTATGGGGCAGAACTGCAGAAGATGTGGACCGAAATTTACAAACACCCGTACAAATAATTATTGGGTTAATGGCATAAAAGATCACTCAAAGATACTAATATTTTCTAGTCGATCACCCTATTATTAAATGGATCACCTTCGATCACTGAACTGTATTTTTTTGGGCAAACTTGGTCACTGGGCCGTTTTGAAATATTTTGGGTGCATTTTTTAATTTTTTAGAACTTACAAAATGCACCCAAAATCTTTCAAAACGGCCCAGTGACCAAGTTTGCCCAAAAAAATGCAGTTCAATTATCGAAGGTGGTCCATTTAATAATAGGGTGATCGACTAGGAAATCTTAGTATCTTTGAGTGATCTTTCATGCCATTAACCCATAATTATTTATCATTAGTTTGGTTTGGAATAAACTTAAGTGGATTGGAAAGAAGTTAGTGAACTTAAATGGTTCGGTTCGCATGGCCTTTATACTACCTCGATTCAACAATGCGATGCAAAGAGACCACCGTTGGGAAATGAAAATATAATAAGGATAAATCAATTAATTAATGCACTCACGAATTGAAACTGTAAAGAAGAAAAACATGATTTTTATATCACCTCAATGTCAAGCAAGAATGAAAGACCGAAGAAGCAATACTCAATACAACAATGAAAAGAGGCGGCAATTTATTTAGAGGTATATTTTTCTCGATGAAATTGTGTGAACAACGAGGGAGAATATTTTTTTTGGAGGCAAAAAATATTGATGGAAGGAAATATTATTGATGGTTATTTTAGCATGATATAATAATTAAAAAAAATTAATCTATCAGCCTAGCATTCCCATCGATTTGGGGGTGAATAATTTGAGGGTGAATGAGCATAAATGTGTTAACCTTCATTAACCTATATTCACTTACGTTAATCTTAAAAATTTATTAACTTTTAGTTCTAAACAGGGTGAATAACAAATTTCACCTAAATCCACCTAGGTTTACCCCAATCCAAACGGACAGAGACCATTGGAGAAATTTGTTAGAACGCTATATATGGAACACTTTTATTAACTTTGAGCAAGAATCTAAATTTATTAGCAAAGTAGCATTTTTGGGTGATAAAATGATTAAATTGCCCTTAGTTGTTTGATACATTTTTTTTCTTTTAGTTATAGTAAAAACGTTAGATTTTTGTAGTTATTTTTGCTAAAAGTTTTAGTTGTGGCAAAAAAGTTGGGTTTTCGTAGTTTTTTTTGCAAAACCGTTCTGTTCTGGTAGTTGTTTCGCAAAACAGTTCAATTTTGATAGTTGTTTTGGCGAAATGTTTCGATTTTGATAAAAAAAAGACCGATTTTGATATTTTTTTGGCAAAAATGTTTGATTTTAATAGTTTTTACAAAAACCAATTTGTTTGCCACAACCGAAACATTTAGCCCAAACCATTACCAAAATCGAACCTTTTTACCAAAATAACTATAAAAATCGAATTTTTTGTGAAAAACTACCAAAAATAATAACTTTTTCCAACAATTACCAAAATAGAACATTTTTGCCAAAAACTACGAAAACCAATTTTTTTTTGTCAAAACCAAAACTTTTAGACAAAAGAACTACCAAAATCGAACCTTTTTTATTAGAAAAGAAAACAAAGAAAAGAAAAAAGTGTATCAAATATTAAAAGGCAATTTAGTCATTTTTATGTCTCAAAGTACTACTTTGCTAAGAAATATAAAATGATGCTCTTAGAGCATTTATAGTAGACTCTCCAAAAGTATTGTTGTCTCAATAAAAGGGAAAATAAACAAAAAAAAGTGTTAAAAACACTCCTTTCCAGCCTATCTATAATGGGCTGGCCCATATCAAATTTTTGAGGAGGCATGTGGGTGTGCTAATATTTGGGTATTGAAAACATGCCCAAAACTAGACGTGGCCAACGAACCGAAGCGGACGGCCCCAACCCACTAACAAACGAACCAGACGGGCCCATGTACTGTCTTCGCGGGGCCCAGCGCCTTAAACGAACCGGGCCCGTCCGTTAAGGGAATACTGGGCCCCTGTTCGGTTCGAGGCCCTAGTACGGGGGCATAACATGGCCACGTTAGATTACAACATAGGCACGTTGGATGGTTTTTTTGTCTCTGTTTTTTTGCCCTAACGTGCCCATGTTGGGTGGCCAACATGGGCACATTTTAATCAGAAACTTTATTATTAGTTAATTCAATAAATATGCTAATAACAACAATAAATAATTGATCATAATTTTTATTAAAAAACACAGTTTATACTCATATGGCAAGGAGTTTACATAGTTAATTAAATACTTCAAGGTGCAATAGGTCTTCTCTCACAATGATCGAGACCATACACGCGGACAACATAAACTATACATCCATGTCGCTCGGTTTTTTAGTTATGAAACTCGAACGTCAATACATGTCCATAGACTAAATTGAATTGAGTAGAAAATTGACGCCATCCATCCGTAAAGAAAACACGACCTAGTTCTCCATTCTCTCCTCTTCCATTTTCGAACTTCACATCGAAAATTTGATCATCAATAAAAAACTTACACTCACCTTCTAGAAAAAGCCGACATCCTCTAACATAATTTGGAGGTAGTTCGATCCTTACACAAGATGGGTCGAGAATAACCTTGTAAAACCGCTTCAATGGTACTGGAGTTGGAACATGTTCTCGATCCATTTCCATTGAGTCTTGAGTTGTGATTTATATTGTAGAATTCAAAGTTTTATAGTTGAAATGTAAGATATGTTATCGTATTTATAATAGAATTGTCATAGAGGACAAACGTGCCCATGTTAGATACAACGTGGCCATGTTGTCATAGAGGACAAACGTCCACACGTTAGTTTTGTCTGTGGATTATAATGACCATATCAACGTGCCCACGCTGGATCTAACATGGGCACGTTAGTAAGGGGGCCTAAACGAACTCGAACCGTGCCCGGCCGAAGACCCACCGAATTTGAGGTGGGCTCGAACCGTGCCCGGGCCTGGGGCTCAAACCCAAAGCCCCTATCTGCTTCACTACAAAAGGGGCCAGGGGCCGTCCGTGGGCCTGGTGGGCCCGAACCGAACTCGAACCGGACTAATGGGCCAGGCCCCCGGACCGTCCAAGGGGGGCCCGTCCGTTGGCCACCTCTACCCAAAACCCACTTTATCAAATCACGTTATCATTTCTCTCCTCGACCATCACCCAACATGTTACATGTCTTTTTTCTTCCTCACAAAATTTAATATTTGTATTGAATAGGGTGTCAAGTAGGAATATTGGAAAAGTAATAAAATTAAAGCACATGCCCAAAATTGATAAAGGAATAAAAAATATTTTAGAAATAATTTTAGAGTGATAAGTGTGAATGGTGTAAGTTAATAAAAGTGCTCCATATGTGTCATTCTAAAAAAATTATCGTGAACTTAAGTAAAGTATGAGATCAATTTTTTATATCTACTTAAGTTAATCGAGATTAAAAGATAAACATTTATTCTAAAATTATTGATGATTAAAAGACTCTCTCACTTCAATAATGTCTAGGTGAATGACATTTTCAATTATAGAGTCTTTCACCTCGATTGTTTTACTCAAATTCAATGGTGTTATCGGTCTGGTTCGGTTCGTATATCCGCTCTCCAGGACCGATAACTATATCGGGTGGATACCGATCCCGGATATATTTGAAAAAAAAAATCAATAAAAAAAACCTTAAAAAAATTAAAATCAATAATAAAACATCTTAAAATTAGCATATGACTTTCTTTGATGAATTGAAAGCCATGGGCAATAGACCTAATCTCCATCATCTTCAAAGCAATTCAAATACGACGAGGTATGTAAACAAGCGAGGAATGTGGAGAAGTTGACATCATCATTCATCAACTCAACCCTTTTAAAACAAAACCATTATTCAGTTACAACACTTACGAGTTAACTGCACACTTGTCGTTATTATTACAACTTGAAGCTTCGGAATTTCTCAAAAACATTCGTAAGTTGTTTTCTCAATTCAGTTTCACACATGTATATCAACTTTCTTGATAATTAGATTAGAGTATTAACATCAGTATGCTCTCTCGCAAGCTTCCCCTCAAGTTTTCTCCTATTTTCTTGTTTTTTCACAACTTTTCAGCTCTTCCCACCATGTTACATCATCCAAATTCTCATGATAACTCATTCGAATCTCCCCAAAAGTTAGGGTATTATAAACAGGGCGATTCTACTTATTATTCTCTCATTCAGACCTATGCTGATTCTGGGGATTTTGGGTCCTTAGAATTGCTGTTTGCTGAAATGAAAAACCAAAAAAGATGCTTCCTTGAAAGGAATTTTATATTGATTTTTAGAGCTTATGGAAAAGCTCGAATGCCCCGTAAGGCGTTAGAGTTGTTTGATAAAATGGAAGTTGAATATGAATGCAGGCCCACTGTTAAGTCGTTTAATTCGGTTCTTAATGTCATAATCCAGGCTGGTTTATTTCGTCTTGGACTGGAGTTTTATGATAGTGTGATGGTTAGTGGTTGTAGGAGAAGGAACTTTACGGCTAATGTTTTGAGTTTTAATTTAGTTATTAAGGCAATGTGTAAGTTGGGGATGGTTGATCGGGCAGTGGAGACTTTTCGGGGAATGGCAGAGAGTAGATGTGAGCCGGATAGATTTACGTATTGTACTTTGATGGATGGGTTGTGCAAGGAAGGTAGGATTGATAAGGGGATAGCTTTGTTAGACGAGATGCAGATAGATGGACTGGTCCCCAATACAGTCACGTTTAATGTTCTGATTAATGGGCTTTGTAAAAAAGGTGACCTAGGGAGGGCCTCCAAGCTGGTTGATAATATGTTTCTTAAAGGTTGTGAAATGAACGAGGTGACATATAACACGCTTATGTGTGGTTTATGTCTTAAAGGGAAGTTGGATAAAGCTGTTAGCTTGTTGCACAAAATGGTATCAAGTAAATGTGTTCCTAATACTGTGACATATGGGACAATTATCAATGGCCTAGTTAGATGTGGGAGAGCTCTTGATGGTGCTCAAGTGTTGAGAGAGATGGAGGTAAGGGGGTATCACGCAAATGAGTTTATTTACTCATCGCTTATCAGGGGGCTGTTCAAGGAGGGAAAATCTGAGGAGGCATTTAAATTGTGGAAAGACATGATAGAAAAAGGTTGCATCCCTAACATTGTCCTTTATAGTGTTCTCGTCGATGGTTTATGTCAGGAAGAAAAGCCTGATGAAGCTGAGCAAATTATTACTGAGATAATTAATGCAGGCTATAAACCAAATGCATATACTTACAGCTGCCTGATTAAGGGATTCTTCAAAGTGGGGCAATGTGATAAAGCAATGCGATTGTGGAAAGATACGTGGGAGGTATACGGGATAGATAGCGAAGTATGTTACAGCGTAGTCATTAATGGGCTATGCCAGAATGGTATGTTGGAAGATGCCAAGCTAGTGTGGGCGCAGATGTTTACTAGAGGGTGTAAACCTGATGTTGTGGCTTATACTTCAATGATCCAAGGCCTCTGCAATGCTGGCTTGATGGAACAGGGTTTAAAACTGTTTTATGAGATGCTATATAAGTTATCTGATTCTCAACCAGACCTAGTCTCATATAACATTATTTTTTCTGCATTATGCAAGAATGATAAGGTTTTACATGCCATTGATCTTTTGCATGGGATGTTGGATGCAGGCCTCCAACCTGACATAGTTACCTGTAACATTTTTCTGAACGCTTTGAAAGAGAAGCAATATCTGCCCCAAAGTTGTAATGAATTCATGGATGAACTAGCAGTACAGCTCTACAAAAGGAACAACATTCATGGAGCTTCAGAAGTTATAATAATTATGCTTGAGAAATTATTTCATCCTAAAGCCTCTACGTGGCAGAAAGTAGTTGGAGAACTTTTCAAAGTAAAGAAGATTCATGATGCAATCAACAAATGCTGGAAGAAGATATTCTTGTGATTTATATGATAAGTACAAAGCCTTGTTATTGTGTCTCTAGTGTGATCCTTGCATTGTAAGGATAAAGAATTGATTCTGTCTCAGTAACACGGTATGCTTAAATTGATCCCTTAGTCTGTCATGGGAATATACACGAGGAAAACAAGAGCAAAGAGAATAATGGAAGCAAGGCACACATCACAAGGAAACAGAATTAGTTAGCATCTTTTAAAAATCAATTTTTATTTGCAAATCTAATGTAGTTACATATCACTCTTCTCTTTCCTATGTTAGCTATAAATACAATGTATTCACACTACATTGGATATGAACAAAATGATGCTTTTAGTCTACACAGTTCTCTGAGCCTTGTCAAGGTGACTATGATAAACCTGTGGTTGTAAGCATCGATAATTGGAGAGATGTTACGGGCCTGTCTTGTCAGACTTCATCATCGTGTTGAGGTGTGGCTCTTCATCTCAATATGTTATTATTCTTGCATTGATATGCTCATCAATATAATTTTGTTGCAGAGAATGGGCTGTTAAGATTCCAGTCATCTTGATTGTGGGAGTTGCAACAACCCTGGATGCTCCTCAGCACATACTTTCTGCAACTGTACTCCACTCTTTGCTCCCTGCGGAGTTTCATTTAACCTCTCCAGCCGCAAGAATGGATCCAATCCTTGAAGCTGTTCTTGTCAAACCTTGGGCCTTCTTCAGTATTGGCCATAAGATGGCATCATTTGTGAGAAATTACTTCGTACATCACGATGGAACACTGACCTCCTTCATCGGAGTTTTAAAGGTTGCCTTAACTGTCAAGTTCACATTGTGTCACTTGAGCCCTCAACTCCATTGCTTCACCTCTTTATTTTGTTACAGACATGAGATAAGTAGTGAACACCCTTACTTGGTATACGGTTTGCAGATTGCACCTAGATATTGTTTTTTTCCCAGATTGCAATCCAACATATTACCATGGAGCCTTTAGGAGTTGTACTCAGACCGATGGTTGATGCAGAAGAAACTAAAGCAAGAACTACACAGTATACTCTTATTCATTGGCTCAAGCTATGTACTTCTGACTTCATGAATAACATATTGTGACAGCTTTGCAATGAATCCACTGAACTGAATGATCCTGTGGTACAACAAAGGCGTTCTCCTGAGTCCTGACCAGCTGAAGGTATGCTGCCATTATATTGTGTTTTAGTAGTTGATCATTTACTGTCATATAAAGTTAAGTTCCGCTTTTAATTATTTCCCCTATTGTTATCCCAATGCCAATGGCGAGAAGTAGGAGGGTACACATGAAGATGTATTGTATATTAGAAGATAAATAGCTTAGGAAATTCTTAAGGTGGCTTACTGAGGTTAACGTCTCATCTCCGTGCCGCTCTCTTTGCAGCTTCAGAAGGTGAACCCAGACACAAAGACCAAAAGAAATCAGAAAGCAAGCATTCATCCGACCCCATATGAATTGAATCGAGTTGATGGAGGACAACTTCTTTTTTCAATTTGATTATTTTTTATTTTAGCACGATTTTATGTTTGAATTGCCATAATTTTTGAGTATCTCCAAATTTAATGCATTGAATAAATATAATTGAATTTGGGAGCGATGCTCAAATCATTAGACTAACGTCTGTTGTGGCAAGTATTTCTTAAGCACTGTAGAAATCAATTTTTTATAACAAAAATTTACTAATTCAAATGGACATAATAACAGAGATAACTTAAGCACCATGCTTAACAATTTCTTTTAAGTCCTTAAACTCTAAAATCATCTTCGATTCACCCCATTGACTTAGCTCCTTGCCAATTGTTACTCAATATTTTATGATTGTCTAAATTATTCACATAGCAACATAAAAATTTATGATTGTCTAAATTCTTCAGATGGTGATGCTAAAATATCGTTTAAATTATTAAAGGTTTTACATTCTTTTCAAAAACAGATACAAAAAATAACGGAATATCATGTAGCTTCTTAGGTCTTTAGGCATTATATATAGTATATATATTTAATTTATTTCTTTTTTTGAAGTAAAGGAGGATTAAATATTACTCCTAATTTATTTGGCTATTCGTACCAATTTACTTATAAAATAACTCTAAAATCAATTTAAAATTCGTATATGGCCTTTTAAAAGAACAAGTAACAAGTAACATGGCAAGATTAGAGTCCAGATATATACCCTATGGCCCATGATAAATTCCCGCCAAAAATAAAGTCCATCTCCTTTTCTTCTTCTTGGTCTTCCTTTTTCAACTTTTGGTGAGTTAATTGAAGTGTATATGAAAATGGCGAAAACAGAATCCATTTCTGGTGAAGATGATAACAACGATTTCCAGGTTTGTTGATTGAGTTGCTTTGTATAACTATACTATAGTTTAGGATTTTTATTTTTGATATTAAATTGAATCGCTTCTTGTTTTGCATTTTTGGATATGGAACTAATGCTCTGTTCTCAAAGCAGCCATTCTTCGTTCTTCACAGAGCTTCACTTCCCAAATCTCAGAAGAAGCCAACCAGAACAAAAATTGATTCCAAGGACAATATCCAAAAAGACTATCAAACCTTACAATTTCAAGCTTTCGATATCGTCTTCTCCAAAATCCACTCAACTATTAAGGTCTCAATGCTGGATTATCCTTAATTACGATATTGTTTTGCTAACAATGTGTACTTATCTGTCCGTTTATGATAATTGCAGGATGTTTTGATAAAAATTAATGTTGATGTATACAATAAGATTCACTGCTGGGTAAAAGAGTCTTTTGATGCAATTCGTTCATGTCCTGCTAAATCAACGTGCCCGTACCCGTTGCTGCAATCTTATGCTTCTGCTTCTAAACACTTATGTGCCGCATTTGTCTTTACAAGTCAGTTTCTCTCCTACTACTGCTTATGTCATTCGTCTCATCATTGTTTTTCCAGTCTAGATTAGTTTGAGTGGTTAATGTATGCAGAGAATATGGAACTTGTTGATGATATAGAGACATTTGCTAACCTTGCTTGCCATTTGAAGTCCCGAGGATGCCATGTGGCTAACCTTTTGTCCTCCGATATCTCTGCCAAGAATGGAGTTGGTGGTTGTCTCAAAAGTTTATTGAAGCAATTTCTTATGGTCGATTTTGATGTGAGTATGCCAAATATCACTCCATAATGTGTGAAGTGCTCCATCTTTCTGAATTGAGTTGTTTAATTGTCATTTTTAACCAGGCAGCTGATATGTCTATGTTAGCTTCATGGTATATTGAACAAGGTGACTATGATAAACCTGTGGTTGTAAGCATCGATAATTTGGAGAGATGTTACGGGCCTGTCTTGTCAGACTTCATTATCATGTTGAGGTTTGGCTCTTCATCTCTATATGTTACTATTCTTGCATTAATATGCTCATCGATATAATTTTGTTGCAGAGAATGGGCTGTTAAGATTCCAGTCATCTTGATCGTGGGAGTTGCAACCACCCTGGATGCTCCTCAGCGCATACTTTCTTCAACTGTACTCCACTCTTTGCTCCCTGCGGAGTTTCATTTAACCTCTCCAGCCGCAAGAATGGATGCAATCCTTGAAGCTGTTCTTGTCAAACCTTGTGCCTTCTTCAGTATTGGCCATAAGGTGGCATCATTTGTGAGAAATTACTTCGTAGATCATGATGGAACACTAACCTCATTCATCAGAGTTTTAAAGGTTGCCTTAACTGTCAATTTCACATTTTGGCACTTGAGCCCTCACTCCATTGCTTCACCTCTTTAAAACTTTGTTACAGACATGAGATTAGTCGTGAGCACCCGCACATAGAATATTTAAACGCCAATATTGGTATATAGTTTCCAGATTGGACCTAAATATGTTTTGTTCCCCAGATTGCAGTTATCCAACATATTACCGTGGAGCCTTTAGGCGTTGTACTCAGAGCGATGGTTGATGCAGAAGAAACTAAGGCAAGAACTACAGTCTACTTTTATTCATTGGCTCAAGCTATGTACTTTTGACTTCATAAATAATATAAAAAATTTGGGTGTTAAAAAGATAAGAAAATTGAAGGATATTATGGTGTTATTTATATTTCCCTCTTTCTGCTTTGCAATGTGATGATATTAAATGCAACTTTTCGAGTTTGGTAAACCTGCTTCACTTTATTTCCTATACTCTCTGCAAATAAAGTACTCATAACATTTCAGGATATAGGGACAAGTAACATTGACTTGTTGGAATCTACACTTAAGGAGGCTCTTGAAATTTGTCCATATCGGTATGTCTGACATCAATTTTTATTTGGATATTCTGAGATAATTAATTCATGCCATCTGCAAACAAGTAATCATGATTAAATTTACTTTAATTTCCAGAAATGTCAAGACCAACTCCACTGCCATTGATTGGGTAAATCGCTTGTCAGAATTGCATCACTTGCAGAAGTCATGGAGTTCTGTAGCCATGGCAAGTGCATTCCAAACTGTTCACGTAACTGAATCCGTTTAATGCGGTGATGCACATTAAAGTTGGATGTTAACAATGATTGTACTGCAGTGTGTGTATGAAGCTGGAAAGTTCTTGGGAGTTTCCTTATTGGACCTATACAGCGAGTTGCTTGATCCTAAGACATATAACTCCGAACCAAGTGAGCCTATCATGCTTTCCGAAAGAAATGGTTCTGTTGGGCGTAGCTCACACCAAGATGGTATCATATGGAAAGCTGTACGCAAGATAAGGTATGTAATGATCTCATGTTTAATCCAAGCATAGGGTTGCAGGTACATAAGTTAAATCAGTGCTATCTTAAAGAGTGATCATATGAAGTGTAGTTTATGGTGTTTGACATAAGAATAGAGAAAGCTAGCCTAATTCATGACAATAGCTTAACTTCTCTACATTCTCTTGTTCAGATAGTTCATGCATTTATTACCTAGATGTTTGTCTCATGCAGCCAGTCAATAACATAAGTAATAAGGACTATATCTTTTTTGTAGACCTTAATTTACAAACTGAAACTCTGAACTACTTGTTTTTCAAATGCTTGTTCTCTAGCATTTACTTGGTATTTGTTAATCATATCATCATTCTTTCGGATCATTAACATGACCAAAGTAGTGATCCCATGTTATTCATCTGAGGAACGGTTTTGTTGAATTTAGACATACTAACAGAAAGGTAACATACATTTCATCTGAATTGTAGCCATACTGCGCGGACATTTGTTATAAATCGTGATTTCGATATATTTTCTTCTTCTAAATAATGGTTAATCTGAGGTTTCTTCTATAACATAAATCATGTGTTGAACAGGCTGGTTTCATGATATGGTTCATTTTTGTTTTTCAGGGATTTGCAACCTACAGAGTTGATCCAGTTACTTGAGAAATGGGAGCAATACTCTAAAGGCTTGACTGAGGTATTGTTATTACAAATAATGAACATTAATAATGTCCATGAACTTTCATTCTCCTGTATTCTAATGAACAGTTTGACAGCTTTTTACGAGCATCAGTGCTAACTGCCTTTTATGCGCTCCAGTTCATTAGATTTAGACCCGTAATTTATCCTTCTATTAGGGTCAAGGCCATGTTCTGTTTTGAGATTCACTGCACCGTATATGAAGCCTGGAAAAATTCCCCTCCTAATTATTTTATGTTTGAACGTCTATGAAGATCCACAATGAAGTCATAGAGCTGAAGTCTCTCGTGGTAGGTCAAGGGAATAAGCGTCCAAGGCGTGAGGCACAAGAGTTGTCAATGTATGATTGCTTTCCCTTCGCCATGTGTTATTACGTCTCCACTTCCTATGTCATACTGCCTCTGAAGTTTTTTGCCGTTTGAATGTATATATATTCATCAGAAGCATAGGCGATATGTTCAATTGGTGTATGGTGGATTTCAGACACTAATATTTTCCATAGCCTAACCTTACTATGATGCTTAAAAATTCATAATTCGAACTGCAAAATCCAGGTTTTAGTGCAAAATTGATATTGCATTTAACTCTGAATACTGACAGTCTGACACTTTGAAAGATGCTAACACTGAAGGTATTTATATCTCGTAGGAGTCCTAGCATTAAACTGAATAATGTGGTCAATATCAACGACAGCCACAACCTTGGTTCTTAAAACTTCAATCTGTCTTTTATCAGGCCACCAGAAATAACTTATCCTTTATCTGTACTTCAAATCTACAACAGTCTTCCTTAAATTCTATACGAACAGTCCTTGTCTATTTAGCTGAACGTTCCCTGCTATATAGAATTGTAACAAACCACATTAAAGAAATAGACATCAGCGAGTAATCTCTTGACCTATTAGCTTAGAAACAAAATGAACATTATAAATGTAGTACACACACTTTTCTTAGTATATATTTGCCAATATGTTTGAACATCAGATTCTATTGTGAAATATGCATTAGTATGAGCTTGTGTTTGTGATGGCAGCCATGCTGTTCGGGCTACTATAAATGCGGAAAAGGACCGGACTAAGGTAAATGAGAAAGCTGCGATGTTACTGACCCGAATGCTTAGGTATTGGCATCCTTCTTCCTCATTATTATTTGAGTTCTCATCCTTGCATATTTGTTAGTAAAAAATAGACAAGATGAACAACGAGTTGTTTTTTTATTGAAAATAAAATCCAACCCCAGACCTGTTGAATATTCCATGTAACTCAAGTAGTACATTTTTTCGAGTAAACAGCTATACTAATTCATATTTATCTAAAGGATCTAATTTTAGCCGTATGATCTTATTCTTTTGACACAGGAAGTGTGTACGTCCCATTGAATGCATTCCGGGGTATGAATTAGTCTGCTTTCAGAAGGTTGACAAACTTCAATCAGTTAAGTACTCGGATTCCTTTTACTTTGCTATATTGGATTTCTTAAGAGTAGAGTTTCAACTGAAAAGGAAGAACACACTCATATCCATTCGTAGTTCATGGAAAGATTAGCTAATAATTGACCCATAGTAGCTTATGCTCAACTTTGAGTAGATTTTTTAAAGTTGATACTAATCCATACTGAGATATTGATTCCTTTAATTTTCTTACCAATCAGACCCTGTAAAAGTGTTCTTTCGGTATATCATGTTATGAAGGGATATAATAATAGTTGTCTCAGTTACCTGTAGCAGGTTGAGTACTAGTGATATTGTTTTCTTTTGTCTGTTCTTTCTCTGTCTAATTTTTGTGGAAAGCAACTGGTGCTTGACACATTTCAACTGCTACTTATGATTTATACTTATGCACGGAGAATGTTTTTGCATCTTATTGTCATCGTATTACGGGTGGATTGTTCTATTTGGTTACTCCAATACCATGTCTGGCGTCTCCTGTCTATCATATAGTTTTAGTTTAATGCTGGCACTGGTCTTTTCTTCTTTTGCTCTAGTGAATTATAGTCTTACCAAAAAGCCAGTCTTTCCGATGGGAAAATGTTATTTTAACTTAATTGTCATATTATTAAGCTTTAAGTGCACCACTGAAGTTTCATTCACTACGCATGCCCATCCCTAAGGCTATCTCTCACTCATTTCCAGTCTTCAATAGCTATTCAATCTTTTCTAAGATCTCAAAAATAAACAGGAAAGATATCAAACCATTGGATCCTCAAATATACAAAGAAAATTGTTGATAACTGCTTGTTCATATTGTCTTACCACCAATTTGGCATTATGATTAGGCCTTAATAGGAGATCCTAGAAGAAGAATTCAACTTGACCTTTTGGAGTTCCACACATTTTTGAAGTGTAATTGTTGTGGCAAGAATGGCAGGATGCTGTCACTATCAGTGTATGATACATCAGTAATGTAAGTAACACCTGCAATTTCTCATAGCTTGGTAATGAATAATGGTTGCCGACCTATTTTCTCTGTAATGTCGTGTAAAACTAGACCATATATGAAGACATATATCATGTACTTCATTGTATGCATATCATGCAAGCCACATTTTTTCACTTCTACTACATCAAGCTAGTAGTGCTAATGCATTAGGAGCACACAGCAATATGACCGGTGTTGATTGTATAAAAAATCACTTTCCTAGATAACTGCATCAATGTTTTTGGTGAGATGACCATTGGAGGCTAGTAGTCATTTGTTTGTTTTTGCAATCCGATTGATTTTCTGTTACTTCATTATGGGAAGCTAACTTGGTACCTCAAGCACAAAATCTATTAATGTCATGGGGCATAATGCAGGTACACGTTGGCTCAAGAGCATGGAGATCTCATTAATTTACATGAATGGTTTCAATCTTTCAAAGCAGCGATTTCTCAGCCTCCTACAAAAGCAAAAAAGAGGTTGAAGCAGCTCTCTCCAAAGGGGAAAAAAGATACTAATGAACCTGTTGCAAAGGCTGATGCATTGATTCAGTATCCTTATTGTTACTTTCTCATTTGTGACTATTTTCATTGACTATTACTCAAAATATTTATTGATAGGTCGGTTATTATTTTGAAAATCCTTGACACTTCCAGAGCACGATTTTGTCGAGCTGTCATAGAACTTCAACTTGTAGGGTTGCTTCGTATGCCTAGCAAAAGACGTCCAGATTTCGTGCAAAGAGTTGCTTTTGGACTCTGAAAATGAAACTTGAAGTGGATGCTCTTGTTGCCTATCCTCCATACTAATTATGTGAATGGCTTTATATCATCTTCAAGTTATCATGGATTGGCTTCTTGACAAGTCGAGTCGAGCCAGGTATTGTTGTCTGGCCTATTACAAGTCGATCAAGCTGGATACTAGACATTGGAGATGTTGTAAATTACAACATTTATTCAAAATCATCTTGTAATGTATGTTTGTCAATAATTCTTACTTGTTTAAAATACGAACACTATTTATTTTATGATAATTCTTATTATATACTATTATTTAGCGAAAGGACACATGTAAAATGAGAAAACGTCCTAGAAAAAGTGAGAGTTTGCGGTGTTGGAGTGTAGAGAGAGCAAAGAGAAGAATTAAAATTCGGAGCTAACAACTTTCCCTATTCACATTCCTAATGTCTAATACTTGATGGCTATAAATAGTGTGTATATATATGTTAATGATACCTCCTCTTCCATTGAATTTCTCATTCATATTCTCTTTTGCCCCTCTCTTTCCATCCATTAGGCCAAATCTCAATATTAAGGTAATCCACTATTTGCATCTCATTAATTTCACTTACAAGATTGTCATCTTCTTCGTTATCATGCAAATTCAAGAAAAAATGCATGGTAAAATGTTATTAGAAATTTTATTTTGTAATTTTTTTTATTTACAAGATAATTTTCGCTCTGTTTTTGTTAAATGTCAATGTGTTTTCATTATGTACGCAATTTGGCTGGGTATACCATAATAACATTAATGTAGATCTTTAACAAAATATAATTTTATATTGATTTATATTTAAAATATGTATTATTCAGTTGTATCCTGAGTTTGCCATGGTAAGATACAAATATCGTATCATGGCGCCATTCTTGAATAATGAAACTATTATAGATGTAAGAATGATTATAAGTTTCAAATTAGATGTGACGAATGCTGATGTATAATGTGTTTGTGTTGATATTTAAATATATGAGTCATAAAATTGAGGGGTAGATGATCTGAGAACGCATAATAATGGATTCATCATATTGTTCTTACATTTTTATTTTGAATAATATATTTGTGTAAATCAAGCATCGACGTTATGAATTTGTTTTGGTTGATTCTGGGTTGCTGTTGAGAAATGGTAGATGCTGATGAGTATTGATCTTTGTTTGATTTTTTCCAGCAGACATCTTAAGAAATTTGATATTTGCAGTATTCAGTACAAAAGTAAGAAGCTTCTTTTATGTCTGAACGGGCCACTCTGTTTCCACCACCATCAATAGGGCTGCTTGCTGAGTGTTGCCATCTATCTACAGCAAACAACATATATCTCTCTCGATTCGTTAGTTTGATGATTCCTATATCATTACAAGGCTCACACTGCAACAATTTTCAGCGGTATACATTCTTGGAATTCATTTAACAGCAGAGGAAGTTTAGTTTATACTTTTGCTGGTAAAATGGCCTTGTTGAACATTGGCGCTGGAAATCAAGATGATGCGTTCTATAGGTATAAGATGCCTAGAATGATAACCAAAATCGAGGGTCGTGGGAATGGAATTAAAACTAATATAGTCAACATGGTTGACATTGCTAAGGCTTTGAGCAGGCCTGCATCTTACACGACAAAGTATTTTGGTATAGAGTTGGGCGCTCAATCCAAATTCGATGAGAAGACGGGAACATCACATGTTAACGGTTCTCATGAAACAGCAAAACTTGCTACTCTACTTGAAGTCTTTATCAAGAAGTACGTCCAGTGTTATGGGTGCGGAAACCCGGAAACTGACATAATCATCACAAAATCACATATGATTGCTCTCAAGTGTGCAGCATGTGGATTCATTTCTGAAGTTGATATGAGAGACAAACTTACTACATTTATAGTTAAGAACCCTCCTGATGATCAGAGGATAGGATCTTCGAAGGAGAAGAAAGCTATGAGGAGGGCTGAGAAAGAACGTCTAAAGGAAGGAGAGATGGCAGATGAAGAGCAAAAGAAACTAAAGAGAGATACTTCTAAGAGAAAGGGTACAAGTACTCCTAAAACATTAGAAAGAAAGAAAACGCAAACATCTGACGATGAACGCCTTTCCCCAAGTGAGATTGCAACACCTATGGATGATGATAGTGATGCTGAAGTTGAATGGCAAACTGACACTTCTAATGAGGCAGCTATGCAAAGGATTCAGGAGCAACTTAATTCTGTTACTGCTGGTATGGTTATGCTTTCGACTGGTGAAGAAAAATCGAAGTCCAGTAAAGGTTCCCTTTCGCACTCACCCTCACGTGAGAAACTTGTTGGATTAAAGTCTGTTAAATCCCGTGATAAGCTTAGTGGAATTGATGAGGTTAAGGGAAATGGAAAGCCCAACCATAGATTGAAATCTGCTAAATCCCGAGAAAATCTTTATCAAGATGGGCTCAAAGACAACGGAAGAGTAGGTCACAAACTTAAATCTGTTAGATCAAGAGAAAATCTTCTGGATGGGCACAAACTTAGAAGTGTTAGGTCAAGAGAAAATCTCTTGGATGGAAGCAAGGAGCCGAAAAGGGTGGGTCACAGACTAAAATCAGTCAGTTCCTGGGATTCTATTCTCGATGAAACAAGTGAAAATGCAATTAACGACTGCAAACTGAAAGCTGTTAGTTCTCAGGAGGATCTTGTTTTAGAAATCAAAGACTATTTGAAGAACAGTTCACCAGCTGTTGAGCAACTAAAGACTTTCTTGGGATCTCTATCCGGAACTCAGCAAGAGATCGTCGATGCCCTCTTTGAAGCTCTCTTCAATGAGGTTGGAAAAGGCTTCTCCAAGGAGGTAGTCAAGAAGAAGAACTTTTTGACAGCTGCAGCACCTGGTGAAGGCTCGCAACTAGTTCTACTTCATTCGATTGAATCTTTTTGCGAAAAAGCTAATCCAGATGCTGTGAAAGAAGTCGCATTGGTTCTAAAATCACTTTATGACAATGATGTGCTAGAGGAAAGCTTCATCTTGGAATGGTATCAGAAGGGCATCAATGGTGAAAACAAGAACTCTATGATATGGAAAAATGTCAAGCCTTTTGTTGAGTGGCTACAAAGCGCTGAATCCGAAACTGAAGGAGAGTAATTTGGATGATACAAAACTCCTAATTTATCTTAAGTATATTCTTAGCTTCTCAGTTTGATGGTATATGACACCACAAGTTTCATAGAATAAGCTGCAGATTAATATTAGCATAATTTCCACTTTACTTTAGCTAAACTACCTTAAATACTTCAATTTGAAGGTGATTGAGTCAACTTGTCTCACTTTTCAACTTATATTCCTCCTTACGGTAACATGTTAGCAATCTTTCTTTTGCACTTGAAAGTAAATAATATCACCAAGTAAGATGTTCAGAGTCTCGATCTGATCTGATATGTTTCGTTTGATAAATAATTACAACAATTTTCAATTCACTTCATCCATGTAATGGTCGAATCGAGGACATCGAGAACTTATAAATACTAGTGCAACCATTAGATCAATTAATGTTCTAAATGTGATACGTTCTTAAGGACTTATGAGTTGTAAATTCATCCAACAATTATTGGTCTAGCAATAAGACATCATCTTATACCGAAGATAGTTCAAAACGTTGTTCTCTTTGGTTACTTCTTGTCTACTCAACCAATCTTGGTTGGCCTCTGTCATTTATGCTGGTCTTTCAGGCTACAATTTTGATGCTAAATTTGTGGTCGTATATTTTGAACATCAGAATATGATCTCTATATGGCTTAATGCAGTCACGAGTACTATTTTACACTTGCACAATATCTACTTAGACGGCACTCGAAAAGGTAAGGATGAGATAGGTTACCATCGTGATACTTTTTGAAGTTTTACAGTCACTCTGAAGGCATATATGACATATCTTAACAGACAACCAACCAATACACAATGCTCTAGATTCCACAAAACAAGCACAACATTGTTAATTCTATCATTTCAATAGTCAATAGTCAACAGAGTCACAAGGCAGTTGGGTTCATTATGGAATTCTTTTGAAGGGGAGTTAACATTCGGATAAAATCATGGAACGGGCGGCTTCTTTCACTTCACTAGGAATGGCAACCACATGAAGTAGTTGTCAACGATCGCAAAGGTAAATAAGTTCTTCAAGTTCATTGAATATAGCATCGCAGCCAAGTACCACAATAAAATCATTTAATCATCACTTGATAGAAGTTCCTCAAGTTCGTCAATGATAGCATCGTAGCAGAAAAAGTATTGCTCCTGGAACAGATGTGATTAATGTCAGCATTATAGTTGACCATGTTAGAAACAAGAAGAACGATTTAGATATCCTCATTGAAATATGTTATGCAATCCATTTGCAGTTATATAGCATTAACTTACCTGATCTCAAAATCATTAGTAACAATCGCAGAAGATTGTAATGAATTTGCAAAACACTAATCACACAATTTTTTAATGTTTGGGGGGCTTCTATGCCTTGACGAGCACGCAGACCAATCAACACAACAAAATTGTTATTTTAACAAGAACCTATAACTTGAAGAAAAAAGAGCACCTATAACTTACATAAATCAGTGAGTACGACCTTAATTGTCGTACCAAACTTGGTTGGTTAGTTTTGGAGCCACTGAACCAAAATTTTTATCTGCTTTGGCAGAATCTTACTACCCAAGGGCCAAGCTAGTTTGATCACCTAGTTTTTACATTGTACAGTAATTACCTTGCAGTGCATGGATATGGAACACTTATGATATATATAAGCGACGTCATGCAGGGAAATGATCTGCTAGCTCCAATAACAACTGATCATTATGAAACTCAACTGACTGACCATATATCTTACGTTGTAGCTTCATCATATGCAAAATCATCTTAGAAAAGTAGAGAACGTTACATTTTGAAAGAAAAAATAAAAAGAGGTGATATACCTTTGTCTGAACCATTCCTATTCGCTGCGACCTGAAGACAGAGATGGTATTAACGAGATCCAGTGCCGTCATATCTCCCAGCAATACTCTTTGGATAGTGTTATGGATAGTGCAATAAGTTCCAGTTCTACCGATACCTGCACTGCACAAAGAATGAAGCCTCAGGCTCCCAGATCATTTGCCATTTCCCTTCAGTATTATTTCAGTTAATTCACATAAATTAGTAACCTGCAGTGCACAACCACTGGTCCCTGATCAGGCAGAACGCTATATAATCTTTTCACAATTTCTCGCACTGCAAGCGTGTTCTCAGGAACTCCGTGATCAGGCCATTCAGGATATTGTATGTGTAAGACATGCATAGGTGGCCCTTCTGACTGCATGATCAGAAAGGAAAATCAATTCATTCCCAATCACCCAATACTAGAAAAAATCAAGAGGGTAAATATCAGAACGTGATATATCTGAATAAAGGGAAGGGAATTCCCTTCCACAGTGTGTTCTTTGAGAAATTCTGCTCACCTCTTTGTGGCCAACTTCCAAACATTGCAACACCAGGGCAGACTTTGTCGTCTCTGTCCACTTTGTAGCAATAGAAACATTTCCAAAATCTCTAGGACCATCCTCTGCCTGAAAATAGTCCCCACACTTTTCCATCTGCACATTCCAATAAGGGACGTGTATGATGGATATAGGAAATTTGAACCAGGAGTCCAGGATATCGAACTAACATATTAAGAAAAGACACCGATACATGCTGATAGAATATAAACAAATATCTGCAGTTTTAGTTCTGGAATCATGTGAATATCCTAAGTAATAAAATAATTTATCTGGCTCTTACAACCAGTACGTCTACGTCCAACTTTATGTCAATTCTTAACTCTTTCGGATCTATAGGTAATTTATTACTCCCTCAGTTTCTAAATACTTAAAATGTTTTTTACCATAACTCCTTCTTATTTCACTCGATATTTGTACGTTAACATTATCTTTACAATTTTGTCCTAATTCTACTTCCCATCATAAAGTGTGATAGTAACATATAATTAATGTAAGAAAAGGATGAAAGCTGCACTATTCCTTAATAGGTAATTATGTTCTAAAACATTGAGTATTTTGAAACAGATGAACTAATAGACAACAGACCTGGCATACTTGCATCATGGGATATATGCTAGATTATCCTGTCACCCTACAATTCTGAGGAACGTTCAGAAAGAGTCTTCTTTCAAATAATAGCCAGTCTCAAGAGGTCATATATTATACTTTTAGCCCCAATATAGATACATAAAGATGACTAAGAAGAACACTTCAGCTAAAAGTATATTGACCCCACATATAGAATATGCAACAAACCAGTCTTCTGAAACGGAAAATAACACTAAAAAGAACAATACTTCAGCTTAAATATCCATGCACGGCCCTGGTATGCAGAACTGTGAAAGTGAAACATTGTATCTACCTCATTCATTCATTCACAAAAGATCGGTGACTTGTACAATATACTGAAGTGTAAGAGATATAAAGAATGTAAGGTACCATAAAGTACTCAATACCCTGTAATTGTCGATCAAGCGTGTGAGCATGATTACAACGGGACAATTATTCTGAATAACCATTTCCCAGAAATCCTCAAAAGTATGTGGCATTGGACCTTGTGTAGCTATAAACCGTGTGACGCGTTCAGAAGTCTACAACCAAAATACATAGATAAAGCGGGGAGTCACTTTTGTGTTGCTGGGGCTGTAGAAAATAACAAAAACTTATGTTGGAATATGAAAAAACGAAGGACGTGAGTCACTTGGATGAGGCTTGCGTTGATATATCCCCTTGCTGATGGCCTATAGTCTTTACATGGGTTCAAAACTATCCTGTTATGGTCATCTGCCAAGAGGTAGAGTCGTCAATGATTAAAATTAAAGTCATGAGCACACATTATGAAATTACTTAAGTTAATCACAAAGATAAGCTATCGAATTTGTGAGGAACATACACGGCAGTACATCAGTATATCGATTTTTGTCACGGTTTACAGAATCGAGAGCAACGGTGCAAGTGTTCCTCATGTCCAAAGCCTTCATCCTATTTGCCTGCAATTTAACAAAAAATACAGTTTAGCAGGACCCGGAACAGTTCTACATTGGATACGAAGTCGATCAACAAAGTGAATGCTTGGAAAGCATCAAGTGCTGGAAAGTATAGACTCATTTAATCAATGGCTTAATCAATTACACGTTATACAAAAGCAATCATCAGCAACAAATACGGACCTGTAGAGTTTGGAATTCGCGGTGAATTATTTGCGGAGCATTAAACTTCTTGTCCTTGAGAACATTCAGAGCTTCCAGGCAGTATCGCTTTTGATCCGCCGTTAGGACCGGATTCGGATGCAATGAGGTCGCGGCAGTGTTCGTGGAAAGAGGTTTTCCGGCGGCGGCCATGGCCGATCTACGGCGGCGTTTAAGGGCGGAGCTGCTGGAACCCGTTGCTCCGCTAGTTAAAGATCCGGTGTGGCTACTGTAATTTGTTCACTCGAAGGAAAGAGTTGACCATTTAACTTGTTCAATAAGAATGTACTATTTTAGTACTCCCTCGGCTCCTAAATGCAAAAAATATATATTGAGACGATCTTGTCCGCTTTTTTTCATTCTTTTATTTTAATTATGTTTCTTTTATTGTCAATTTTTGTTTTTCTTTTATTGCTGATTTTCGTTATAAACAAAACCATTTAATATTTAAATCAATACAACAAAATCATTGGACATTATTCTATTGAGTTTTAAACAATACAACAAAACCATTTGACACTATTCAATTATATTCTAATTAATACAACAAAATCATTGGACAATATTGTATTGTATTCTAGTCAATACAACAAACCATTAGGCATTATTCTATTGTATTCTAAACAACACAACAAAACCATTAGACACTATTCTATTGTATCCTAATCAATACAACAAAACCATTGTACAATATTCTATTGTATTCTAACTAATAAAACAAAACCACTAGACATTGTTTTAGTATATTCTAATCAACAATACAAAACCTTTGGACACTGTTTTATTGTATTTTAATCAATACAATAAAATCATTCGTCACTATCCTATTGTATTCTAATCAATATAAGAAAACCATTTGACACTATTTTATTGTATTCTAATCAATATAATAAAATCATTCGCCACTATTCTATTATAATCAATACAACAAGCTCATTAGACTCTACTATAATGTATTATAATCAATACAATAAAATCATTGGACATTGTTCAATCGATTATAATACAGTAAAACCATTGGACACTATTCTTTTGTATTTTAGTCAATACAACAAAATTATTGGATATTGTTATATTATTTTATATTTAATACAATTATTTGGTCAAATGACATAATAGTGTCCAAATATTCTAAACTAAGCATCATAATTATTTGGTCAAATTACAAAAAGTTACTTTTAATTCTCATTGTTTTGTTTGGTATGGATATAATAATGTAATTCAATTCCCATTAACCATTACATTCCTTAGTTTGGTATGAGATAACAATAATTATAATATAAGAAAATTATTACTATACTACGTTACATTATTTTGAACACAATAGTTTATCTTCCAAAAAATAACTACTTAATAGTAATAGTTTTCAATTATTTGGTCATAACAAATTAATGAACATATGTTGGAAAATAGATATACACTAGAACATACATATATTTTTCTCATACACTTTAACTCGGTTAATTAATTAAATAGGAAATTTATAATAATAATAATGTCAAATTTCTCAATGTAGTCAAAGCTGCTTGTCTAATGATAATCCTATTTTTCAGTATTATTATCCTAAAATAATAATGATGATAATAAATATGATAATAATAATAGTAATGATTATAATAATAAGAAGAAATAATAATAATAATAATAATAAAAATAAATATATTAATAATAATAACGACGATGATGATAATAATAATAATAATGATAATAATAATAATGATGATAACAATAATAATAATAATAATGATAATAATGACAACAATAATAACAGTAATAATGATGATAATAATAATAATAATAAATATGATAATAATAATAATAATACTGCGAATTTCTTAATGTAATCAAAGCCGCTTGTGTAAATATTGTAACCGTGTCATATATTTTCTCAATCGATTCCCTCATCTGAAGTAACGGATGATTACGCCCAATTTGGAGGTAATGGGTATTACCCCAAATGAGGTAATGTGATTAACTAAGGAATGCAATAAAAAATCAATTCCCAACTACCAAATCAAGTAATTCAATCAAATTTCATTCCATTCCCATTTGTTTGATTCCATTCCTGACCAAACATACAGTTCTAAATCTTTTGGTATAACCAACTAGGTAATGTACTTCAAACAATCAACATATTTTGCATATAGTTCGATTTTCATGCATATATCAATAATTATTATATTTAAAGGAGAAAGAAAAATACTTTCTTCAACTCTCACAGTTTTGTGCATGGTTTTATTTTCAAAAACCTTCATTTTTTTTTGTAAATTAGCGAAGAGGTGAGTATCGAACCTTTAAGCCTTTCCCACTAAGTATTCGATTAACTCTAAAAAAAGCTTAATTTTCTATAAATAAATAACTAATTGCTAATTTTGAAAAAAAAATTGATGGAGATTTTGTAGAATTTTTTCTTGGTGAATGTAAAAGATTTTGGTTTTATGGTTTAGTAAAAGAAGGAATCTTAATTAATGTAGGAGAGAGTAACGAAAGTTTTCATATTAAAACAACAAGGGCATATAAATATATCTCGGCCAAATGACTAAACAATAAAATAAAAGAGAAATTAAAAAAACTAGATGTTTGTGCACAGTTCAACCTGTGCGAGTTCGGTTATTATATTAAAATATATATTATTACATTAATTTTTACATGAATATATGATGATAAATATTTCTTGTGAAATTCAAAATATGTGTATGATAAAAATGATTAAATAAATATACATTATATATAGGTAACTATTTTATTTTTAATAACTATGCTTAAATAATTTAATGTATAAAATAATAATAGGCCTTTGCGAATTTTCAAAAAAAGAAACTAAATGGGAGTTAGTATGCAATTTAAATATGTGTCACTTGCTTTTTGGCTAAAAAAGAACATGGGGCTTCACTCAAATAATAACTAATTCCCCCCTTCCCCAATTAAATATAGTGTAGATGCAACACCAGATTAGAAAGGAAATAGAATAATGGAAAATGAGTATACAAATGTTTGGTTAAATGATGAGTAACAGAAAAAAAGATAACTTAGTGCCACTTTCAAATGTTCAATTAAGATAAGAATCCAAATGTTTGATATATACATCTAAAAATAATTTTAAAAAATGTTAACAAAACAAATATAAAATACTAAAAATGGAGACCATAAACACAAAATGATAATAAAATGATAAGTAAACAAATATTATTATATAAAGTGATAAATGAATAGTGTTGTAAATGAACAAAAAAGAACTTAGGTTACAAGATTAAATTAGGAAAAGAAGTTGGATTACAAACTTAAATTGGGAATTGTATAATGATGTATTATTTGTTTTATGTAGTGCTTGAACTGAGATGTTGTCTTATAAATAATTAACATTATGATGTACATTATGTATTTTTTCTAAATTCATTTAGAATAAAAAATGCAAAATTCATGATTTTTTTGTTATTGTTAAAGAATCGTAATATAGTGATATTATAATTTAAACTTTATAAAAATAATATTAAAAATTAAAATGAAAGAGAAAACTGAAAGGTACAAGGAAAATATTGTACACACACTAATATAATGTTTTTTGTAAGAGTGAAATTAATATTTTAGAAAATGAAAATTTATGAACTACTAATCCACATTTCTAAATAAAAGGTACCAATTACAATAAATTCGTCAAATCCCATGAAAAAGGACACTTTATAAAGGAATCGTCCGACTCTGTATTTTTTCCAGCAAAAAAAAAGATAGCAGAAGTGAGACCAAATTGGTGTGAGTTGTTGAGGGCTTGAGCTTCGTTTAGGGTTTTACTCGTCTTTTAGCCCTTCACATTTCATTCAAAATGGCTAAAAAAGCTGTGATCTCAGATGACGAGGGTACATTTTTCAATTCTTTTATCCAATTTTATGCTAATAATATTATCAATTCTGCTCCAACTATAATTTTGTTGCATAACATTTTTTTGTTGACATTGGGGGTTGTGCAGAGGACTTTAACGTCGAAGAAGAGGAGCGTTACGCTGACGACGAGGAAGAAGACGGTACGACGTTGTTCCTCTCAACTTGAAGCGTAATTGTACTTAAAAAATGCACCTTTTTGATAAATTTTGATTTTAATGAGTTCAGGGGATTAGGGTTTGGGGTTTGTTGTGGGTATTTACTGCTACCATATTAGATTTTCCAAAAATATATTTTCCAGATAGTGATGCATTTTACTCGACATTGTGGTGGGATTTGAGTTTGGAATTTTACTCCTAGTTCAAAATGTAATGATTAATTTAATTGAGCAGCATGTTTTTGGAATGTTTTCTAGTTGTGAGCCAAATGGGTTTTTTTAATCACAATGCATGTGTATGTTACATTGTTATTGTCATGCCTGTTGATGTGCGAATGGCGTTTGATATATGAGCAGAAGAAGGGCAGAATGAATATGAGAAGGATGGTTTTATAGTGGACGATGTTGGTGATGAAGACGAAGAAGAAGCTGATGAGGAAAAGCAGAAAAAGAAGAAGAAAAGAAAAAAAAGGTTCGCTTCCGTTATTTAGTTTCTGTAGTATTGATTGTTGCTTTTGAACATATTGTCTAATATGGTTATTCTCCAGGGAGTCTGATCGTAATTATGTTCTCGATGAGGATGACTATGAGCTCCTTCAGGAAAACGATGTATTCCCTCGACCAAACTTTGTAAGTTGGTGCCTCTTAATTGATATTGTTTCGAGTCCTGTCTCTGATTGCACTCTCTGATATTGGTTATGACTCTTTTAGGAAAATCAGAAGTTTAAGCGGCTGAAGAAAGCTCAGAAGGATGCAGAGGAAGATAGATCTGGATTTTCTGAGGAAGAGGAGTTTGATGATACTGGAAGACGGGCTCGAATGAGTGAGGAAAGGCTTCAACGCAGCTTATTTGGTGATAATGAAGGTGAATTTTTGATATGATATTAAAGTCATTCATTATGGACAACATTATCAGTTACCTATATGTCGTATGCTCACTTTTAATGCACCATTGGGCAACATCTTGAAGAAGAGGATGAACTTCTAGAAGAAGATGAAGATGCGTACATTAGCGAAGAAGATGAAATGGCTGATTTTATTGTTGATGAAGAAGAAGATGATGAACACGGAGTTCTTGTGAGGTACATCAATTTAAATGAGTTTATCATAGCTGGAAACACAAAGCTTTTGTTCCTCTTTGTTTTGTGACTAATTGCTCTTATTCCTATGCAGAAGGCAGAAAGTAAACAACAAAAAGTCTCGGAAGTCAGATGTTTCATCAGCACAAGTTAAGGAATGTAAAGATATGTTTGATGTTGATGAGCTTTTAAGGAAACGAAAGCAAACTTTGGCAAAGATGAACAGGTATGATGGATCTATTGAAAGGAGGCTTGAACACGAATTTGAACCAATTACTATTTCTGAGAAGTATATGACCGAGAAAGATGATCGGATCCGTGAGATTGATATTCCTGAAAGAATGCAGGTTTTGCTATAAACATTAATCGTTTATATGTATTTTTTTCATAGCCTCTTCTCTGACATCTACCCCACCCCCTACCCCCACCTATAATAGCTTTCTGAGGAAAGTACAGGTTCTCCACCAACTGATGAATCGAGCCTAGCTGAAGAGACTTCTTGGATATATAATCAACTTGCCAATGGTACAGTACATTTGTTCAGGAAAAAAGCCTCCATAACAACTGAAGAAGGGAATGATCTTTCTGTGAAAAAGGATGATATTATGAGATTTCTAGAGTTAACTCATGTACAGAAATTGGATGTAAGTACTTGATACTCATTACTTGTTAGGCTGTTACCATCTTGAAACTTTGTAATTATGTGCCCATTATGTAGGTGCCTTTCATTGTTAATTACCGAAAGGAGGAATGCATGAGCTTGTTGGAAGATCCAGAGCAGCAGGATATTGAATATAACGAGAATAACAATTCTGACAGAAAGTCGACTTTGAAGTGGCATAAGGTTTGCATGCTTGATTAAATGCCTATTTGTAAAGCTCGAGACTAATAAGAAGGGTGTGTGGCAGGTCTCTTGGGCTGTAAAAGATTTGAATAAGAAGTGGCTTCTACTTCAAAAGCGGAAGAGCGCTCTGCACTCTTATTATGTCAAACGCTTTGATGAAGAGTCTCGGCGAGATTATAATGAAACAAGGCTTAGTATAAATCAGAAACTGTATGAATCAATGATTAAGTCACTGAAGGCAGCTGAGTCAGAAAGAGAAGTCGAGGACGTTGATACAAAATTTAATCTTCATTTTCCTCCTGGTGAGGTTGGGGTTGACGAAGGAGTATTTAAGAGGCCAAAGAAGAAATCACAGTATAATATTTGCAGTAAAGCTGGCTTTTGGGAGGTTGCAAACAAATTTGGCTACACCTCTGAGCAATTTGGATCGCTTATGTCTCTTGAAAAGATGGTAAACATCTTTTTGTTTTAGATATATTAACCTGGCTTTACTCTGATTGGAAGCTTAAGTCATTGCTGTCACTTCTGTTCAGCGATTGGATGAACTAGAGGATGCGAGTGAGACACCAGAGGAGATGGCCAGTAGATATACATGCATGATGTTTGAGTCACCTCAAGATGTGCTTAAAGGAGCCAGGCATATGGTATGCCCATTTGTCTTGAACTTACAGCATTCTTAAGTTGATATCATTAAATATCCTTTTTCTCATGATTTTTTCAGGCATCAGTTGAAATCAGCTGTGAGCCATCTGTTAGGAAACACGTACGATGTATATTCATGGACCAAGCTGTGGTTTGTTCTAATCCTACCTCTGAAGGAAATGTCGCGATTGATACTTCTCATCAGTACGCAGGAGTGAAATGGTTAAAGGACAAGCCTATTAACAGATTTGAGGATGCCCAGTGGCTTTTGATTCAAAAGGCTGAAGAGGAAAAACTCCTTAAAGTTACTATCAAGTTGCCTGATATTGCCCTTGACAAGTTGATGAGTGATTCAAATGATTATTATCTTAGTGATGGGGTAAGTAAATCAGCCCAACTGTGGAACGAACAGAGGAAGCTGATTCTTCATGATGCATTTTTCAATTTTCTCCTTCCTTCAATGGAGAAGGAAGCAAGAGCCCTGCTGACTGGCAGAGCAAAACAGTGGTTGGTTACCGAATATGGTAGAGTATTATGGAACAAAGTCTCAGTCGGGCTTTATCATCGGAAAGAAACTGAAAATAATTCAGATGAAGCTGCACCAAGAGTTATGGCTTGTTGTTGGGGGCCTGGAAAACCTGCCACCACCTTTGTAATGTTGGATTCATCTGGTGAAGTTCTAGATGTCTTGAATGCTGGCTCCCTTAGCCTTCGTGGCCAAAGTATCCAAGAGAAGCAGCGCAAGACAAATGATCAGCAGCGTGTCCAGAAGTTTATGATGGACCATCAACCACATGTTGTTGTTTTGGGAGCTGTCAATTTGTCTTGTGCTCGTCTGAAGGAAGATATCTACGAGGTTCTCACTTTTCCATCAATGTTAAGTTATACCTTATTTTATGTTAAGATTTATCTTTGCTGAATTAACAGTCATTGTACCATGACATTGTTATTTATTCGTCTTATCAGATCATTTTCAAGATGGTGGAGGATAATCCAAGAGATGTGTCTGAGATGGATAATCTAAATATTGTGTATGGTGATGAATCTCTTCCACATTTGTACGAAAGTTCCCGAGTCTCATCAGATCAGTTACCTGCACAGTCGGGTAAATAATTTCTTCAAAGACACGTGTTTGTTTTAATAAATGCAGATAATGAATGTCTCCCTCTAGCCCCCCCCCTCTCGCGGAGTCTCTGTAGAGGCATTGGGGCATGTTTTATACTTGTATGCTTCAATGAATGTCTCCTGTTATTTTAGGAATTGTGAAGCGGGCTGTGGCGCTTGGGCGTTACCTTCAGAATCCACTAGCAATGGTTGCAACATTATGTGGTCCAGGGAAGGAAATATTATCCTGGAAACTTTGTCAACTTGAGAGCTTTATTACACCCGATGAGAAGTATGACATGATCGAACAGATTATGGTCGATGTTACCAACCAAGTTGGTCTTGATGTTAACCTGGCTGCTAGTCATGAATGGTTACTTGCTCCTTTACAGTTCATTTCTGGGCTTGGGCCGCGAAAGGCAGCGTCTCTTCAGAGATCTTTAGTCAGAAGTGGTGCAATTTTTACAAGGAAAGATCTCTTGACAGAACATGGTCTCGGGAAGAAGGTGTTTGTTAATGCAGTTGGTTTCTTGCGAGTAAGAAGAAGTGGATTGGCTGCCAGTAGTAGCCAATTTATTGATTTATTGGATGATACACGCATACATCCAGAGTCATATGTCCTTGCTCAGGAGCTGGCGAAAGATGTTTATAATTGTGATGTTGGAGATGATGCAAATGATGATGAAGATGTGTTAGAGATGGCCATAGAGCATGTCAGAGAAAGGCCCCATCTACTGAGGGCTGTTCAAGCTTATGAATATGCAGAGCAGAAAAATCTTGAGAAAAAGAAGGAAACACTCAATGACATTCGGTTGGAGCTGATACGTGGATTCCAGGATTCGCGCAAACCTTATGTAGAACCAAATCCTGATGAAGAATTTTGCATGATCTCTGGTGAGAGTGAAGAAACTCTGTTTGAAGGAAAAATTGTACAAGTAACTGTCCGTAGGGTGCAACCTCAAAGAGCGAATTGCACCTTAGATTCAGGACTGAATGGCATGCTCACAAAGGAGGATTATACTGATAACTGGAGGGATGTCAATGATCTGACCGAGAAACTGCGAGAAGGCGATATGTTGACTTGCAGGATTAAATCAATTCAAAAGAATAGGTATCAAGTATTCTTAAGTTGCAGAGAAAGTGATATGAGAAGGGAACAACATCAAAACACTCAGAGTGTGGATCCCTATTTCCATGAAGATCTCAGTACCTTACCTACTGAGAAGGACAAAGCTCATAAACAAAAGGAGCTAGCAAAGAGGTACTTCAAACCCAGGATGATTGTCCATCCCCGATTCCAGAATGTTACAGCAGATGAAGCAGTGGAGGTACATGAAATTCATAATTTTTCCCTGGCCTATCATTGTCACCTCTATATTTGTTCAGCAGTTCAGCTGTATCAACGAGATGCTGTTGTCTGATTATTATGAACAAAACTTGACTAATGTTGACCTGTTTTATTATTCTCACCTCTATATTATTTCAGCCATATCTCAATGAGATGCTGTTGTCTAGTTACTATATAACCGAAGAACTTGGAATAGCTGGAACTATACATATTTAGATTTTTTATGCTAGTTAGATTCCCATCTGAATTCACCATCTTCTTTGTATTCACTTGGTGCTAAACTAGGTTCTTTTTAAGTTGATGACAACTTGACTTTGATGTTCACTGAGTTGTTCTTGGGCTTTCTTCCTAACGTCCACTTTCCCCGCAGTTCCTCTCTGAGAAGGATCCTGGTGAATGCGTTATTCGCCCTAGTACTCGTGGGCCCTCATACTTGACTTTGACACTCAAGGTTTATGATGGGGTCTACGCCCATAAAGACATTGTTGAGGGTGGTAAGGAGCACAAGGACATCACAAGCTTACTTCGTATTGGAAAAACTCTCAAAATTGGGGAGGATACATTTGAGGACTTGGATGAAGTATGAAGTTACATTGTATCTTGTCACTTGATTCTGCATATCTTTTGTTGTTGTTCATGTTTTGGCTGTTTTTCCTGGTTCAGGTGGTGGATCGTTATGTGGCCCCATTAGTTACCCATTTGAAGAAAATGCTGGGTTATCGTAAATTTAGGAAAGGCAACAAGGCAGAAGTTGATGAGCTTATGCGTATTGAGAAATCTGAGTACCCAATGAGGATTGTCTATGGCTTTTGCATATCTCATGAGCATCCTGGGACTTTCATCCTGACGTATTTTAGAAGTTCAAATCCACACCATGAGTACATTGGTCTGTATCCAAAAGGATTTAAGTTTCGGAAGAGGAGCTTTGAAGAATTAGACCGTCTTGTGTCCTATTTCCAGAAACATATTGATGATCCTAATGATTCTGCACAGTCAATACGATCAGTTGCTGTGCAAAGCCCTGGAGCTGGTGGCTCATCTGGTTTTGGAGGTGGATGGGGTGGTGACTCCAATGA
This sequence comes from Echium plantagineum, assembly GCA_003412495.2. NCBI lineage: Eukaryota > Viridiplantae > Streptophyta > Magnoliopsida > Boraginales > Boraginaceae > Echium > Echium plantagineum. The sequence continues at coordinate 8,516,184 of CM016563.1, read as the reverse complement.
TGGGAATTGGAGAGGTGGTCAAGATAGAGATGGTAATTCTGGACGAGGTTCAAGAGGAGGTAAGTCTTGCTTATACTTTTGATTTTTACATACGTATTTGTTCTCAGTTCTCTCTCAGTTCATTCTTTCCTCTCTTTTGGTATAAAAGCTCACAAATGCTTGTTTCAATGTACTAACCTTGATGGGTGCTACGATTATAAAGATAATAGGAGCATAATAGATAGGCGAAAGGGGAGAATAGTTGAACAAAGAAGATAAAAGATAGATTTGAGGAAGAAGCTAGAAAGATAGAGATAGATTAGGGAGAAGAACTTAGAGAGAGAAGCTAATTCATATAATTTCTGTTCCTCATTCTTGGGTCATGGCATTCAAACAGTCTTGCTACAATGAAGCTCCAAAGTATCTTGTTTCAGAATGTTCCTCAACACATTGCTTCAAATTTAACGCTCCGAATGACTCGTCTTTACAATTATTTGCACAACTACATTATTTATGTAACTATGCTTATTACTATCACATGTACAGTTGACCTTCTGATATTCATAATTTGTTTGGACATCTCATATGTACCAACGGTTTCGTTCAGGTCGAGGTGGACGTGGACGTGGACGTGGAAACAACCAAGACGAGAACCCAGAGGGTGGGCGAGGACGAGGTCGGGGACGTGGACGTGGACGAGGACGAGGACGCGACTCTTATGGCGATGATGCTGGTGGTGGAGGAGGAAGCAACAGTGGTGGTTGGGGAGGTGGAGGAGGAAGCAACAGTGGTGGTTGGGGAGGTGGTAGTACTGGCGGTGGAGGATGGGGCAAAGGCAGTAGTGGGGATGCTGATGTGGAACCTGGAAATTCTGGTTGGGGCAGCAGTAAAAAGAGTTCCTCACAGAATGAGGTTGATAATACTGGTGGAGGAGGCAGCAGTGGTGGTTGGGGAGGTGGTAGTACTGGTGGTGGAGGAGGAAGCAGCGGTGGTGGTTGGGGAGGCGGTAGTACTGGCGGTGGAGGAGGAAGCAACAGTGGTGGTTGGGGAGGTGGTAGTACTGGCGGTGGAGGATGGGGCAAAGGCAGTAGCGGGGATGCTGATGTGGAGCCTGGAAATTCTGGTTGGGGCAGCAGTAAAAAGAGTTACTCACAGAATGGGGTTGATAGTACTGGTGGTGGAGGACGAGGTGGGGGACCTGGACGAGGACGAGGACGAGGACGCGACTCTTATGGTGATGATGCTGGTGGTGGAGGAGGAAGCAGTAGTGGTGGTTGGGAAGGTGGAGGAGGAAGCAGTAGTGGTGGTTGGGGAGGTGGTAGTACCGCCGGTGGAGGAGGAAGCAGCAGTGGTGGTTGGGGAGGTGGTAGCACTGGCGGTGGAGGATGGGGTAAAGGCAGTAGTGGGGATGCTGATGTTGAACCTGGAAATTCTGGTTGGGGCAGCAGTAAAAAGAGTTCCTCACAGAATGAGGTTGATAATACTGGTGGAGGCAGCAGTGGTGGTTGGGGAGGTGGTAGTACTGGTGGTGGAGGAAGCAGCGGTGGTGGTTGGGGAGATGGTGGTACTGGCGGTGGAGGAGGAAGCAGCAGTGGTGGTTGGGGAGGTGGTAGTACTGGCGCTGGAGGAGGAAGCAGTAGTGGTGGTTGGGGAGGCGGTAGTACTGGCGGTGGAGGAGGAAGCAGCAGTGGTGGTCCGGGAGGTGGTAGTACTGGTGGTGGTAGTATTGGCGGTGGAGGATGGGGCAAAGGCAGTAGCGGGGATGCTGATGTGGAGCCTGGGAATTCTTGTTGGGGCAGCAGTAAAAAGAGTTGCTCACAGAATGGGGTTGATAGTACTGGTGGTGGAGGAAGCAACAGTGGTGGTTGGGGAGGTGGTAGTACTGGTGGCGGCGAATGGGGGAAAGGGAGTTGCGGGGATGCTGCTGTGGAACCTGGAAATTCTGGTTGGGGCAGCAGTAAAAATAGTTCCTTACAGAATGGAGTTGGTATTACTGGTGGAGGAAGCAAGAGTGGTGGTTGGGGAGGTGGTAGTACCGGGGGTGGCGGAGGAAGCAGCACTGGTGCTTGGGGAGGTGGTAGTACTGGCGGTGGTGGATGGGGCAAAAACAGTAGCGGGGATGCTGATACGGAACATGAAAATTCTGGTTGGGGCAGCAGTAAAAAGAGTTCCTCACATAATGAGGGTGGTGGCGGAGGTTGGTAAAGAAGCAGAGGCGCGTGGTCGGGTGCTACTACATATCTTCTGGAACCATTTATAATTTCTGTTCTCCTTCTGAATATAGCGCGACTCATCACAGTCTTCTGCTTCTTCCCCATTGTTGGCTTTCCCTTGCCTGTCACTTTAATGTCTGCGTCGTTGAACTAGTTACTGTGCGTTTGTGCTGTTATTAGACAGTAGTGTATAGTAAACCGTAGCTTTACTGAAGTAGTGGATGGGGTGGAAGTGGAGTATCTTTTAATTAATGAACAACAACTATCCTTCTGCTGAAGTTGTGCTCTCTGGATGTTTTCCATCATTTTGTTTTGCTGCTTTCACTACTCGAATGAGCTTATAATTGGAAAACTAAAACTAAAGCATCTTTCAAGATATTGCATATCAGTTTCAGTTCCTAAATTTCTCCATCCAAGCTAAACAAACTGTCTGGTGTTAACCGAAGCATCAATTATAGTCTAAGTTCAACCCTGACAAGATACTCACTCATGTTAACAATAAAACCATAGACAATGAGGAATGTGTCTATTCTTACAAATTAATGAAGAAACCTTGTAACTTCAATAAAGTGAATGGTCTTGATCAGAAGCAATTGTTGACTCAATATATCATGTATTTCAAGTGAGATTTAAACAAATCAATTCCTTAAAAGTTTACAATTGAAGTTAAGGTACTTATCTACCCAACTTCTTATTATTTTGGGAGAAACATATTTTCACGATTTCAATTTATCGAATACATAAAAATTACTTTTGGGATTGCTATCGAACGTGAACCATGAAAATAAGGGAATTGGACATAGCTTTGGGTTCGGAGAGTACACCTGAAGAAGAGAAATCCCAAATTGTTGCAACTTGCAACCAGGAACTACTTCACTGACGCAATTCCCAATCTCATAGATCTCAATCTGAGCTGCAGCATCTGCAGATAGTTCACCCCTCCCCCACCCTACCCCCATCCCCAGCTCCCCACCTAAATGACACAACACAAACAAAAAATGGCCCAAAACAATCTTCCATGCTCAATACCATCTCTTTTCCTTTTCCTCTGCCTTGTTTCTGTCTCCTTATTCCTCTTGTTTTTCCACTCTTTCAACACTCTATCTTTAAATTCCCAAAACACCCTTCTTCCACTTCCAAATCGTATCAAAGTTTACATAGCAGACCTGCCCAGATCCTTCAATTATGGTCTTCTTGAAAAGTATTGGTCTTTAGACAATGATATTCGGATAGGCAGTGAAGTAGATAATGATATCAGGAGAAATAAAAAGGGTTTTGGGGTTTTCCCATTATATCCTCAGAACCCAATAATCAAGCAGTATAGTGCTGAGTATTGGATAATGGGAGATCTAATGACCCCCGAGACATTAAAAAAGGAGTCTTTTTCTAAAAGGGTGTTTAGTGCTGAGGAGGCTGATGTGGTTTTTGTGCCATTCTTTGCTACCATTAGTGCTGAATTGCAGCTTATAGTGAATAAAGGGGTTTTCAGGAAGAAGGTTGCAGACAATCAAGACTATGTGAGGCAGAGAATGTTGATTGATTCGATTAAAAAATCCGAGGCTTGGCAGCGCTCTGGTGGGAGGGATCATGTATTTGTACTCACTGGTATAATGCTGAATTACTATTTTCTGGTTGTTCCATTTTTATGTGTGTGTTCTGCTGCGTTTGCGTTGCTATAAGGTTTATTATATGCTTTTGTATGATCAATAAATGTGATGATGATACTTTATACAGAAATATATATAGATGACCCCTAGTAGGAAGGAGGTTTAGTTAGAATTTGATAAGTGGAAGTTTCGGACACTTCAGTAATGATATTAGTGAATGCGCTATTTTCACCCTAATAAGATAGGAAAAGCCAGAATGATCTATTTAAAATAGTAGAGAGGAACTTTGAAGATTGATTCACGTAAGAGACTCGGAGGAATTTAGTTAAAGCAAAGATCAAGACGTGCCTCAGTTACTTCAAGCACTAGCCTTTGGCTAAGAGCGTACCTACAAATTATGGCATATGTGTCATGTTCCCAAGTTTGATAAAGAAATATAGAGCTTAAGAAGTAAAAACCGATCTTAAGGGGCGACGGGTGGTGGAAATAACAAATTTTGAAAATTTAAGAATTTATTCAGTATTTGTGTTAGGAATATCCAAGACAGATTATTTGTGGAAATTTCGAGATGCTGGTTAAAAAATCAGATGGAGTTAATGATACTGTATTTATAAATTTACTTCAGATGATTTTCTCAAGAAGCTTATTGTATGTGCCAATCTGAAGTCATTTTTCTGGATTCAGGACTTTTGTGTGTGCTTACTTGGACAGTTGGACTGGTCGAATATATCTTTGAGTTGCATGTGTTAGAACCTTATAATCTAGTCCATGGATTGCGAGCCTTTCTTAATACTTGAAGCATTCTTTGGCAGACCCTGTTGCAATGTGGCATGTCAAAGACGAGATTTCCCAGCAATTCTCCTGGTGGTTGATTTTGGTGGATGGTTTAAACTTGATTCAAAAGGATCCAACGAAAGTTTACCGGGTGTTATTCATCACACTCAAGTTTCACTTCTGAAAGATGTCATTGTGCCGTATACCCACTTACTACCTAAGATGCTCCTATCTGATAATCAGAAACGTGCGACTCTTCTTTACTTTAAAGGAGCCAAGCACAGGCACCGGGTAAGAACACAATCCTTTTGACAAGTGCAGCTCCACATAAATATATTAAGATACATAATGTTCCAGTCTCTGATAAGAGTTTAGTTTACTAACAATGTGAGATGTGCATGAACTGCATCTAAGAATTCTATCTTGCATTTATTTATAAATATTCATTTGAATGACAAACTCCAGGATGGCGGGAAGTTTATATTCTCATTTTACCTAGCAAATAGTCTTGGCAGATGTTTCCTTTATGAATTAAAGAATCTATAGAAATTGTTACATCGTTACTCTCTGGTGTAATCTACTTGTAGATAGTGTTCGTTCCCCATTCTCTTTCTTTTCTTCTGTTTCTTTCCTTCTTTTAATTTATTAGCTTGGGCTGATTTGCCTTTCTTTGATATTTGCAGGGTGGGCTAGTACGTGAGAAGTTGTGGGAATTGCTGATTGGCGAACCTGGGGTCATTATGGAAGAAGGATTCCCAAATGCCACAGGAAAGGAGCAATCTATAAAAGGAATGAGGACATCTGAGTTTTGCTTGCACCCAGCTGGTGACACACCCACATCATGCAGACTATTTGATGCAATACAAAGTCTTTGTATACCTGTCATTGTGAGTGACAACATCGAACTCCCATTTGAAGGATTGGTGGATTATTCTGAATTTTCTATATTTGTTGCTGTTAGTGATGCGTTGAAACCAAGTTGGCTGGTCAATTATCTTAGAAGGATTTCTGATGAGCAGAAGGATAGGTATCGCATAAATATGGCTCATGTTCAAACAGTTTTTGAGTATGATAACGACCACCCAGGTGGTATTGGACCTGTACCTCCTGATGGAGCTGTAAACTACATATGGAGAAAGGTCTATCAAAAGTTGCCTATGATTAAAGAAGCAATTACTCGAGAGAGGAGAAAACCGTCTGGCGTGTTTGTCCCACTTCGCTGTCATTGTACATAACACAAAAGTTTCATATTGGTACCTCCCGTGCTTGTAACCACTCAGACTGTTATTGTCTCTCGATTCACGAGACAGTTTCATTGGTCTGTGTCCATCGGCATCATGAAATTTGGGATTTGTTTCTCGCAGCTAGTAAGTGCCAGCGTAAGAGTTATTACTACGAGTACTTCCTTTGTTTAGCCATGGTAATTGAGAAAGGTAATAAAAGAGAGTGGTAGCCAAGAAAATCTTCATCTGCAGGTGTGGGAAAATGTTACATCACTCAGTATTTGACAATGTTTGATATCAGTGGAGGGGGACAGTGAACGTTCACATGGTGGCTTTTGGTATCTAGACTAAGTCAAACATTCTTCCAAAGTCTTACCTAGCTAGTTGTCATTTGTCACAACTTGAACTAATCCATCAAGCTTCATCAACTTGTAAAAATCATTTGTTTTTTATTATGTTTTTACATTGGTAGCACATCTAACAATTTTGTACTTCACATAGTCGCTTTCTTACAAAAGATCAATAACTTCAAGGCATTTAGAAATGATTGTTCATTACTTTAATGATATTTCATACTTCCTAAATTAGGTATTTTTCGATATAGAAAAAAGACTAAATTAGGTACTAATGTTGACATTTCATCACACTATCATAACAAATGTTAAATTTTTATATTAAAATAATCAAACTTTTTATGGGATTGTTGCTTAACAAAATACTTTTGTAAGGACAGCCTCTAAATCATGTTACTCAGTTAGAAACTTGTTGTGATACAAACTCGACGAATAAAGTGTTTGTTAAAAAATCGAACTTGTGACATTTCAAGGAGATTTCGAAACAATACATGTTCCCATGTGTTGTTGGCAATAATCTTAAAGTAATTTAAATTTGGTTAAAGGAGAGAATAAAGAAGCATTGACTGCAAAGTGAAAACAGTAAAAACAGCCTCAACGCCCACCCTCCCTCCCTCCCTTTTTCTTGCTCTGAATCATCACTGCAATCAAACTTGTACTCATTGCTTTGTTTGTATCATACAACTATCATAAACAATCAACATAAAGGAGAAATTTTTGATTCTTTGGGTCTGCTTCACTTCTTTTAGATCCAACTTGGTGTTTGTCTCTTGTTTTGTAAGCCACCTACTCTCTTTTGTTGCTTTATTCTATGTTATTAGTCATTTTGGCATATGGTTGTTTTAATAGGCAAAAATTCGGATTATTATGAGGTTCAAAGCTTGTTTACTATAAAAATTGAGTTTCTATCTCTGGGCACTTACGAAAATGATTGAATTGTTTTATTAATGGCATAAAGTAATTACTTTACTCTAAATAAACACATACAACTGTCTGTAATTTTGGTTGTGTGAGTTATTAGTCCTTTTGACTTATGATTGTTTCAAGTTTGGAATTATTGATGTTGAGAGATATAAAAATTGGGTTTTTATATGTGGGCACTTATTGATTTTATTGTTTTGTTAATGATTTATTGTATGTATTCTGGTAATGATTTTATTAGATAATAATTACAGCGTTGTTTTTGCTCTTGAAGATTATCGTTATAGTGTTTGATTGCAGATTATCTTAATAGTGTTTAATTGCTTTTAGATATTCAGTTGGCGTTTCTCTTATTGGGTTTTTTCTTTTAGTGGCTTGCTCTATGATGGTTTGTTTTTATGTTGATTCTTTTGATTTCGGGGTCATGAATTGGATTAACAATATTGATCGGATTTGTGAAATGATTTTTTGTTAAATATCATTCAAACTAGTACTAATTTCTTTTGTGGAATGTACATTCTGCTTGAAGTGATTGTTTTTTTTTTTTTGAACCAGGGTTTCAGTCTTTATCGTTGGATGCTGGCGAATTAGATGGAGGGATTGGTGTAGAAAGTAAACATATCGATAGTCAAGTAAACAATGGGCGGGTTCTGCTCAAGAAGAGCTACGGCTGATAGTACAATAGGGCGTGGAATTCCACAAGTTAATGGTCATTATAGTGCTGGAATAGCATTTCAAGCTCACTCATCATCCGTGCAACCTGATAGCAATCTCGAACAAACATCTGGAAGAGAGGATGTAAATAAGCAACCACGAGACCCCTTTTCATTTCCTGAGGTGAATGTCGATTCGGATGGGACCAATATGGATATTGTTTATGATGGAATTCCTCGTCTGCCAAGGGCATCATCAAACAAATATGGTTCAACAAGGTCGAAGGTACTTTCCCTTCTAGTGTTTGTTATTTTCTGTTCAAATGTGAGTTCCGTTATTATTCGATGGATATCGTTTCTCTTATCTCTTGTCAGAGCTGCTGTTACATAATTATTGATATGGTCAAAGGTAGTTTTTGTCGGTTGTCACAGATACTAATGTTTAGTCCATTTACTTGCTGATTTTATTAAGGGATGAATTGAAAGTGGGATCCTGATCCAAACTTCTGAAGCTACCCATTTAGACCATCAATTAGTCGTACCACCACTCCAATCCTCTCTGATGTTTGCTTCACCCTTTTATTTCCATCTTAGACTCAGAACCACAGTGGCCAATATTGGATGTTGTTGTTGATATGTTTTGAATACTGTAAATAACATATTGGGATTCATTATGCGATCTTAAGCTCAAAGTGAAGGCAAAAACCTAGAGTTTTAAGTAGACATGGGACTGAAATTCTCCCCTCAAACTTTTACTATCAAGATAAAATTCTCTCCAATTATTTTATATAGAAGCAGAATGCACGATTAAGTTTTTTGTGTATGTCTGGTTGTTAATAAATATTTCTGGAATCACATGATATAGTTTGAGGTAATATTTTTGTATTGCCCTTAGGCGAATTAAAAGTTCAAACGACTAAATATATGTTCGTGGCTGTAGCTGTCTGCTGCTTTGCCATATCTAGATTACCTTCATATTAGGGATATGTAAACATCTCCTGAGAAAGTATTATATGGTAACCTTTAAGTTGTCTGAGCTATGATAAAGAATTGTCTTTAAATTGGAGTAAGCACATCTTGTTATGCCATATGTAGAATGTTGATGTTTGTCGTTATTCCTTACGTTCAGGTTGCAGAAATGAGTTCACTATTAGGTAAAGCAGGTACTGCTGGGCTTGGTAAGGCAGTTGACGTGTTAGATACACTCGGTAGCAGCATGACAAATTTAAGCCATAACAGTGGCTTTGCATCTGGAATGACAACTAAAGGAATAAAGATCTCAATATTGGCTTTTGAAGTTGCAAACACAGTTGTTAAGGGTGCAAATCTTATGCATTCTCTTGATGAGGACAGCATCAAGCATTTGAAGGAGGTAGTTCTCCCTTCTGAAGGTGTGCAAAAATTAATATCAAAAGACGGAGACGAACTACTCAAAATTGCCGCAGCTGACAAGAGGTTTATTTTAGAGAAAAAGTGCTCTAGCATGCCATAAGGTTAATGTCTTTGCTTTGGTTTCTCATTTTGTATACTTACTATGTTTCTGTTAATGTGACAGGGAAGAATTGAAAATCTTCTCTGGGGAAATTATTCGATTTGGGAATCGTTGTAAAGATCCTCAATGGCACAATTTGGACCGTTATTTTGAGAAGTACGAACCGTTTCCTTTAATCAGCTTTTACATTTTGCTCATTAGAGTATTAGAGGTGATTTTCTAGTCATATGCAGTGGCTTCTATTACTTGTAGGTTGGAATCAGAACTCTCGCCCCATAGACAATTGAAAGAAGAAGCATTGACCGTGATGCACCAGCTGATGAATATGGTCCAATATACTGCTGTGAGTTTCACTTTTCACAATGCTTATTCTTCTCATTTTATTTTCATATATATTTGTGAGCTTACGCTAACTGATCTTTGATAAATCCAGTTTAGGAAAGTTAATGAACAACGACTTCACATTATGTAAAAACTTAGTGGGTTTAGTTGCTTTGAATGGCAACTAAAACCACTAAGTTTTAGTCTTCTGGCATTTCTGATATCTTCACTAATGCATTGATGATGTATCTAGATAAGGTTCTCCAGTACAATACGCCTTCATGAGAGCTTACATTGGAGTAATTTTAGTTGTTGCCTTTCTTCAGATCAACTATGGTGGAAGCTTACAAATTTTTTTTCTTTTAATGACGAGATCAACTATGTGCAGGAACTTTACCATGAAATGCACGCATTGGACAGGTTTCAACAAGACTATACTCGTAAACTTCAAGAAGAAGAAAATCCTAGTGCAACTCCAAGAGGTATCTTTCTTTTTATTTCTTACAAAGGGATTATGGAATGTTAACCATTTTGAAATAGAACAAATGAAGCTATCGTTTTAATGAGTATGTGCTTAATGTTCCTTCCATGTCAGATATCTTCTACATTCACTTTTAGCCAAAGATATGTTTTAAGGTTGCTGAGATGAAGCAGACAATCCTTGGTAACTTGGTCATTTTTCATCAAGCATTATTAGTCTTTAGTCACATAAGTTGGAGTTGATAACAAGAATATGTTAATGCCTTTCGTATAACGTACATGTTGTAGCCTGTAGGTGAGCCCAAGAAACCAATCTTAGACAACTATTGACTAAAAAAAAGAGTTTATATTATCTGTAACTCATGCCGATAAAGTTGTTCATTAGGATCAGTGAAAGGAGTCGATAGACCTCAATTGAAAGGGTCCTGCTTATATCTAGCACGTGCAAAAACATTTATAAAGCGTTTGAATGTTCACCTAGTGGTCTCATAAGCAACAATGTGAGTATGGATGACCAACTTCTATGCATACATAGGTTTGAATATTTGTCACTATCAGAAGAACTGCATTCCCATTCTCAATTTTAGTAAAAGTTTTAGTTGGAATGTGATGATAGTAGTTCGTAGATTACTCTTCTCTTTCCTTTCTCTCTATAACAGAAATAAACTTCTGGCATCTTTATACTGTATTCCTTCAGCTATCTCCGACACTTCTTTGTTTAAGAATCTTCAATTTCTTGTATTGATCATCTATTAACTAACTACGGTTGTAGGAGACAGTCTTGCTATTTTGAGGGCAGAATTAAAGAGTCAAAGAAACATGTTAAGGTTTGAAGAAGAAATCACTTTGGTCCAAGGTTTTGGAAGAGGTAGCATGTCCAATATTCAATCACAACGAGAATTTACAACATGATTCCTGAGATCAGTTTTTATACATGCTTAACTGATTTTCTGTGTTCTCCCTGCAACTCTCAAGTCTCAATCTTACCTCTTCACCCTTTATGTTGATTTTCTTATCTCTTTGGTCATTCCAAGGTGATGGAGAAGCTAGTCGATTTTGTCCATTATCTTCATTTGGAAATACATGCAACATTTGGAAGTGCAGTGATCCATACATATTTTGGTTGTTTCTCTCCTGTTATAAATTTTACAAGCTACAGTAGTTGCTAATAAATTACTACGTATATTATAAGTCGGGTAAAAATAATGAGCTATCACCTTATTTCTAACAATCTCTTCCACCTTTACCCACCATACTAATATAGTATTACAAATTTTCTCTTTCTATTTGTTAACCTTTATGCTCTTATTCTACATCAAACTAACATAATGATCTTCCACTGTATAAATTGGTGGTTTTTGTAGATGGAAATAAACCCATGAATATACACGTCAGAAGTTGGGATCTGCTGGACTTGCATTACATTATGCAAATGTAATTACTCAGATTGATACCCTTGTAAGTGTGTTTCATGATGTCTGGTTTTCCTGCGTGTTTACTTATAATCTATTAGATTTCTCTAATGACACCTTCACTTCATGAAATGGCTATGCTTGTTCAGGTTACTAGATCAAGTTCCATTCCACAAAATACAAGAGATTCTTTATATCAAGGACTGCCGCCAATGTTAAGGCCTCTTTGCGCTCCAAATTGCAATCATTCCATGGAAAGAAGAGGTTCATATTTCACACTTTTACTATCAGATTGAAAATATGATTTTCTATCCACGGCGTTGATTAATTAACTTGTGGGGATGGAAGAATAGGAAGTCCTTTTTCTGATAGGAAATAGGAGGCAGGAGGGGCACACTACAATTTTGTGTTTGGATGTAGCTCCCTGATTTCATGTCAAATTTAGAAAGAGGAGATTTGTCCAGGAAGAGGCGAAATATAAAAATTCTAAAGAGAAGTTCGGGTTGATTTAATAACGGGGTCGTGAAAACAGCATGTTCCTTATTGCATCTGCATACACTACTTGGTTGAACAATATAACTCAACAGAAAAATAGCAGTCCTCGAAGATTAATCACAACATCGTCTGGACTTAATGCATCAGAAGAGGCTCTCGCCTAAGCGAGGTGGGGGGGGGGGGGGGGGTATTAAACAGCCTTACCCGGGTGATACCAGGAGTCTGTTTCTGAATTGAGCAAGATGAGTGCAAAGACTGTGTACTACTTCACAATAGATAAGAAGTGTAGGTAGTAGGAACGAAATATTTGACTCCATAGGACATTGAAGATTTATTTCATTAATTTGAAGATTAAACACTGAGGATGCTAAATAGCATATATACCTTGTTCCTCTGCTGTGTGCATTTATTGGTGATAAGGAATGCAATACAGCCTCGAGTTTGTCAACTGCCACATGTCAATAAGATATAAATCAAGTGTTTTTGTTTTCATAAAATTTCTGTTTGTTCTTATTCGTCTCTTTGGTTATTCTATTGTTGTAGCTCACTGTCCCACAAATTAAAGCGGAAATGGAGAAAACATTGCAATGGATAGTTCCGATGGCCACCAATACAACCAAGTAAGAGCCATACCTTTGACATATTACTTTTCTTCTCAGTTTGTATATTGCCCTCTCTAAATAGTTGTTTCGACCTTTTGAAGTTCTCCTGGATTATCTAGATTTTTCTCAACTCATTGATCCAGATACCCATAACCGACAAATGAGTCAATTTCAACAAAAAAAAATTATCTGCTCATTGCTGCTACTTATGTTCGAGCTTGTTGACGCCTGATATTTGTGTAGGGCTCATCACGGATTTGGTTGGGTAGGGAATGGGCAACACGGGGTGAGTTTGAACACCATAAATCATATTCATCATGTGGATTACTTCTTGTTTTATGCTACTGAAAGTTTGAATCTTTTATAGGTCTGAGATGAACCGAAAACCCAGTGATCACCCTGATTTACTTAGAATTGAGACACTCTATCATGCTGACAAGGAGAAA
>CM016563.1:8407467-8503113 GCA_003412495.2 Echium plantagineum | reverse complement strand
TTTGTACTTATCATATAAATCACAAGAATATGTTCTTCCAGCATTTGTTGATTGCATCATGAATCTTCTTTACTTTGAAAAGTTCTCCAACTACTTTCTGCCACGTAGAGGCTTTAGGATGAAATAATTTCTCAAGCATAATTATTATAACTTCTGAAGCTCCATGAATGTTGTTCCTTTTGTAGAGCTGTACTGCTAGTTCATCCATGAATTCATTACAACTTTGGGGCAGATATTGCTTCTCTTTCAAAGCGTTCAGAAAAATGTTACAGGTAACTATGTCAGGTTGGAGGCGTGCATCCAACATCCCATGCAAAAGATCAATGGCATGTAAAACCTTATCATTCTTGCATAATGCAGAAAAAATAACGTTATATGAGACTAGGTCTGGTTGAGAATCAGATAACTTATATAGCATCTCATAAAACAGTTTTAAACCCTGTTCCATCAAGCCAGCATTGCAGAGGCCTTGGATCATTGAAGTATAAGCCACAACATCAGGTTTACACCCTCTAGTAAACATCTGCGCCCACACTAGCTTGGCATCTTCCAACATACCATTCTGGCATAGCCCATTAATGACTACGCTGTAACATACTTCGCTATCTATCCCGTATACCTCCCACGTATCTTTCCACAATCGCATTGCTTTATCACATTGCCCCACTTTGAAGAATCCCTTAATCAGGCAGCTGTAAGTATATGCATTTGGTTTATAGCCTGCATTAATTATCTCAGTAATAATTTGCTCAGCTTCATCAGGCTTTTCTTCCTGACATAAACCATCGATGAGAACACTATAAAGGACAATGTTAGGGATGCAACCTTTTTCTATCATGTCTTTCCACAATTTAAATGCCTCCTCAGATTTTCCCTCCTTGAACAGCCCCCTGATAAGCGATGAGTAAATAAACTCATTTGCATGATACCCCCTTACCTCCATCTCTCTCAACACTTGAGCACCATCAAGAGCTCTCCCACATCTAACTAGGCCATTGATAATTGTCCCATATGTCACAGTATTAGGAACACATTTACTTGATACCATTTTGTGCAACAAGCTTACAGCTTTATCCAACTTCCCTTTAAGACATAAACCACACATAAGCGTGTTATATGTCACCTCGTTCATTTCACAACCTTTAAGAAACATATTATCAACCAGCTTGGAGGCCCTCCCTAGATCACCTTTTTTACAAAGCCCATTAATAAGAACATTAAACGTGACTGTATTAGGGACCAGTCCATCTATCTGCATCTCGTCTAACAAAGCTATCCCCTCATCAATCCTACCTTCCTTGCACAACCCATCCATCAAAGTACAATACGTAAACCTATCCGGCTCACATCTACTCTCTGCCATTCCCCGAAAAGTCTCCACTGCCCGATCAACCATCCCCAACTTACACATTGCCTTAATAACTAAATTAAAACTCAAAACATTAGCCGTAAAATTCCTTCTCCTACAACCACTAACCATCACACTATCATAAAACTCCAGTCCAAGACGAAATAAACCAGCCTGGATTATGACATTAAGAACCGAATTAAACGACTTAACAGTGGGCCTGCATTCATATTCAACTTCCATTTTATCAAACAACTCTAACGCCTTACGGGGCATTCGAGCTTTTCCATAAGCTCTAAAAATCAATATAAAATTCCTTTCAAGGAAGCATCTTTTTTGGTTTTTCATTTCAGCAAACAGCAATTCTAAGGACCCAAAATCCCCAGAATCAGCATAGGTCTGAATGAGAGAATAATAAGTAGAATCGCCCTGTTTATAATACCCTAACTTTTGGGGAGATTCGAATGAGTTACCATGAGAATTTGGATGATGTAACATGGTGGGAAGAGCTGAAAAGTTGTGAAAAAACAAGAAAATAGGAGAACACTTGAAGGGAAGCTTGCGAGAGAGCATACTGATGTTAATACTCTAATCTAATTATCAAGGAAGTTGATATACATGTGTGAAACTGAATTGAGAAAACAACTTACGAATGTTTTTGAGAAATTCCGAAGCTTCAAGTTGTAATAATAACGACAAGTGTGCAATTAACTCGTAAGTGTTGTAACTGAATAATGGTTTTGTTTTAAAAGGGTTGAGTTGATGAATGATGATGTCAACTTCTCCACATTCCTCGCTTGTTTACATACCTCGTCGTATTTGAATTGCTTTGAAGATGATGGAGATTAGGTCTATTGCCCATGGCTTTCAATTCATCAAAGAAAGTCATATGCTAATTTTAAGATGTTTTATTATTGATTTTAATTTTTTTAAGGTTTTTTTCGTTAATTTTTTTTTAAATATACCCGGGATCGGTATCCACCCAATATAGTTATCGATCCTGAAGAGCGGATAAACGAACCGAACTAGACCGATAACACCATTGAATGTGAGTAAAACAATCGAGGTGAAAGACTCTATAATTGAAAATGTCATTCACCTAGACATTGTTGAAGTGAGAGAGTCTAGGTGAATTGTGAATAAATGTTTATCTTTTAATCTTGATTAACTTAAGTAGATATAAAAAATTGATCTCATACTTTACTTAAGTTCACGATAATTTTTTTAGAATGACACATATGGAGCACTTTTATTAACTTACACCATTCACACTTATCACTCTAAAATTATTTCTAAAATATTTTTTATTTACTATCTTTATCAATTTTGGGCATGTGTTTTAATTTTATTACTTTTCCAATATTCCTACTTGACACCCTATTCAATACAAATATTAAATTTTGTGAGGAAGAAAAAAGACATGTAACATGTTAGGTGATGGTAGAGGAGAGAAATGATAACGTGATTTGGTAAAGTGGGTTTTGGGCATGTTTTCAATACCCAAATATTAGCACACCCACATGCCTCCTCAAAAATTTGCTGTGGACTAGCCCATTATAGATAGACTGGAAAAGAGTGTTTTTAACACTTTTTTTTGTTTATTTTCCCTTTTATTGAGATAACAATACTTTTAGAGAGTCTACTATAAATGCTCTAAGAGCATCATTTTATATTTCTTAGCAAAGTAGCACTTTGAGACAGAAAAATGACTAAATTGCCTTTTAATATTTGATACACTTTTTTTCTTTTCTTTGTTTTCTTTTCTAATAAAAAATGTTCGATTTTAGTAGTTCTTTTGTCTAAAAGTTTTGGTTTTGGCAAAAAAAAAATTGATTTTCGTAGTTTTTGGCAAAAATGTTATATTTTGGTAATTGTTGGAAAAAGTTATTATTTTTGGTAGTTTTTCACAAAAAATTCGATTTTATAGTTATTTTGGTAAAAAGGTTCGATTTTGGTAATTGTTTTGGCTAAATGTTTCGGTTTTGGCAAACAAATTGGTTTTTGTAAAAACTATTAAAATCAAACATTTTTGCCAAAAAATATCAAAATCGGTCCTTTTTCTTTTATCAAAATCGAACCGTTTCGCCAAAACAACTATCAAAATTGAACTTTTTTGCGAAACAACTACCAGAACAGAACCGTTTTGCAAAAAAAAACTACGAAAACCCAACTTTTTTGCCACAACTAAAACTTTTAGCAAAAACAACTACAAAAATCTAACATTTTTACTATAACTAAAAGAAAAAAAAATGTATCAAACAACTAAAGGCAATTTAATCATTTTATCACCCAAAAAATGCTACTTTGCTAATAAATTTAGAGTCTTGCTCTAAGTTAATAAAAGTGTTCCATATATAGCGTTCTAACAAATTTCTCCAATGGTCTCCGTCCGTTTGGATTGGGGTAAACCTAGGTGGATTTAGGTGAAATTTGTTATTCACCCTGTTTAGAACTAAAAATTAATAAATTTTTAAGATTAACGTAAGTGAATCTAGGTTAACACATTTATGCTCATTCACCCCCAAATCGATGGGAATGCTAGGCTGATAGATTAAATGTTTTTAATTATTATATCATGCTAAAATAACCATCAATAATATTTCCTTCCATCAATATTTTTTGCCTCTAATAAAAATATTCTCCCTCGTTGTTCACACAATTTCATCGAGAAAAATATACCTCTAAATAAATTGCCGCCTCTTTTCATTGTTGTATTGAGTATTGCTTCTTCGGTCTTTCATTCTTGCTTCACATTGAGGTGATATAAAAATCATGATTTTCTTCTTTACAGTTTCAATTCGTGAGTGCATTAATTAATTGATTTATCCTTATTATATTTTCATTTCCCAATGGTGATCTCCTTGCATCGCATTGTTGAATCGAGGTAGTATAAAGACCATGCGAACCGAACCATTTAAG
This sequence comes from Echium plantagineum, assembly GCA_003412495.2. Taxonomy (NCBI): domain Eukaryota; kingdom Viridiplantae; phylum Streptophyta; class Magnoliopsida; order Boraginales; family Boraginaceae; genus Echium; species Echium plantagineum. The sequence goes on along the minus strand of CM016563.1, from coordinate 8,498,846 downwards.
TTCACTAACTTCTTTCCAATCCACTTAAGTTTATTCCAATCCAAACTAATGATAAATAGTTATTTGTACGAGTGTTTGTAAATTTCGGTCCAAATCTTCTGCCCCATACCCGGATGGCACCTACAACATCAAAATCACTCCTCTAGGTAGAAAAGTCCTACAAATTAAACAGATTTTGAAGGAGAGTAGTACATATTTAATTAATTTAATTCCAACCACTCTTGAAAATAAAATGGAAAGAGTGGTTTCTTAGTTGTTATTGCACGACAAGTTGCTTTCCAAAGACAATAATAATAATAATAATAATAATAATAATAATAATAATAATAATAATAAAAAGAATTGAGGAACAAGTGAATGAGTAAGCCATTCGTGTGTGCATTTGTCATTTCCGAAAAGCGAAGATTATGAATGTTAAATTTGACCCATTAGCATGTGATTCTTCTTCTTTGCTGACCATCCAAAAGTTGAAAAAGGCATATGTGTACAGTTGTCTCATGGTCTTTCTCTTTCACCTCCAGGGATTCAATGAATTGCTTCTTGTCTATATGCAAAAATCAACCACAAACAGACATACTCTGCTTCATTTATTTATTTCAACTATTTGTTCGTCTATGTACTTTTCATCGTATATGTTTGATGAAGTTTATTTTCAACGCAATTATTTCAAAGGTAACTTTTGTTCTTATCAAATGCATGAGATACTTTCGATTTCAAAGGTAACTCATAGAATACATGTTCAAGGTGCATACCGAACGTATATATGAAACACGCGTTTCAATATACATTAAACACATTTCATATCTTCACTATAAAAATAAATTTGTGCCTTGAAAATAATTACTTAGAAATATATATGGGTCTTGTATGTATTATGTAGTACTAGTAGCAGTGTATCAGTAAGCTAATATCAGTAGACAACACATTCATGTACGAGCGTGATCAAATTAGTAATTGAATAAAACTGGTCGCTTTCAACTTTCAACTATTAATGTGCTTGCTCACCTCCTAATATAAACTTAAACATCATCTTGCTTTATGCATACGGGTGATGTTATATAATGTTGATTGGTTGATAAGTTGATACAACTTATTTTAGTCACAATATATAGTAAAATTAGTAAATCAAGAAGTAGTTAATTAGTTTCCAACATTATCGATAAGATTAAATATATATAGTTATTGTTGCAAATTTTGACCTATAAATTAAGAGCTATGAATTTGGGTATAAGAAACTAGCAAAATGTAACTTTCAGTCCCACTTCTCAAATTAGATAAGTATTCAAATAGTATGTATAATAATTATTGTCGATAGTTCAAGTGAATTGTTGTATTTCGAAACCAAAATTATTAGTTCTTCAAGAAGATCGATCACACGTCTTAATGTCTTTATCAATGTTTTTTATTTATACATTACTTTACACAACTAGTAGATCATCAATAATTTCTTCTTTTTTCGTATAGTTGAGTACAAAACATTGTAGTTTAGAGAGGACGAAGTAATTCTTCTTTGTTATAGTACTGCCAAAAACTATTAGGATGAAAATCATACATAAAAGATAGCACAATATTATTCAAATTCTAAAATTCAAAAACATGTGTAACATAACTTGCAGTAAAAAGGCCTTCAGACGACAGTAATCACAAAATTGTTGTCATTCCTTCATCCGGATGATTGACGGTTAATGTAACAAAAGCTTATGAGAAATTCCACATATTATTTTCTTACAAATAATCCGTCAAACATTTTATTTTCCAATAATTTTTGAAGTATTATGTAAGCCTCTCGAGTTATCACTTATACGTCAAGTAATAATTAAAATAGTTTCTTATGAGATGAAGAGATCGAGTAAAATGATATATGAACACAAGCAAAAATATGAAAAAGTAGTGCACCTTTTGGCCCATATCATCGGGAATAATTGATGTTTGCCATCCTGGAGTTGATCAAACGCTCACATAGCAAACTTCAAAAACCTCAACTTAATTAATTCCACGGGCGCAATTGTAAACCTTTAATTTTTGTCTTTGACTTTGTTTTATCTGTATATTGAATTAACAAGAATTGGAGCTTTTTTTGTCTACTCAATTACCAGGAATGTGTTGCATTTTTTTTGAAGATGGACACTTTTACGGTCCTTTTTTTGACGAATACTGTGTACTAGTTTGCTTAGATTTATTTAAATTGTGACTTAGGTCACTTTGCATTAGATATAAGTGAATGGTTAAAATAGTCCCTGATCAGTGTTTTTTAGTTAGAGTTTAGTTTTTAGTAGTACTACCATTGCGGTTTAATCTCAATAGCGGTAATTTATGTTATTTCTAATATTAACACGTGATTAGAAGTTAGAATTAAAGTAAAAAAAGAATTATTAAGACTTAAACTTAGTTTTGATGCCTAACGAAACTTTTAAGTTGGGATAAACAATTACTTGAAATCAATTTATAACAAGTTTCATTAGTCACCACAACTAAGTTTATTTAATTTTTAAAAATTGTTTCTTGTGCCAAGTTTTAACGTAAAATAGTGCATTGGTATTAAAAATTACTGACCACAACTTGTTTGACATTATCAGGGACTGAACTGCAATAATATCTTACTGAAACTAAACTTTAATCTTGTGACATCATTGAATACTATTTCAACAATTAGATCTTTTACGATATCAACTCTTATTGTGTATGTACTTCAACTTTAAAGTTAATATATTGTAAATTATCCATAAAGAAAGCAAAAAGATTCCTTTAATAATCTCTAAGATGGAGACTGGTCTACAGCATATCACATGCGAGACTATGGCCAAAAATATAACTACTACTTCATATTAAATTGAATTTATTAATGACTTCTTTGAAATTATAAGAATCATAAATAGAAAAATGTCAAGAGATCAAAATTTAAGTTCTACATGTACGCATAATTTAGGAACCTGTTTTTGACGAAATAATAATGTCACTGGGATAGCTACATGTCAATTATGTGGTTAGGATGTTGCTTGTAATAATTGATCGATTTAAAAAAAATTATAACCTCCGACCTCGCCAGATGACCAATCTTTAAACACAAGACTATCTCTGTAAGTCGTTGTTCAATATATGGCCACTGTGAAATTATTTGACATGATTCTGTTTTGGTGCGCCTCCATAATTTCACCTTTACATGCTGTCTTTAAAAAGTAAGCATGTATGTACTTACTCCATTTATTTTTATGGGGTATCATTTTCGTGTGTATTCAATTTTTTGATAGTCAATTAAATTTTAGTTCGTTAGTTTAAAATATATAATATTTACATCAATAAATTTATATTAAAGAGGGTTTCATAAAAATAACTATTATAATTTGTTACATTTTACTAATTTATTGATTTTTTACAATGCACGTCACCTTTTAATAGAATTAAGCTCGGATCATATATATGTATATATATATATATAGTATCATTTGACTATTTAATTATTGCCTCGATATAAAGTATCAACCATTAGTTAAAAGGGCAAAGGGTATCGGACATCACTAACGTTTGATTTATTTACCATATTTAATACTGACGTTCACTTTCGTGCCAAAGACATCACTCATGTTCTAACACTACTCAACCCGTCTACTTTTTGCCAATTTTGTTGAAATCGCAATTTTAAGCACAAAAGTTAGAAGGGCAATTTAGTCACGACACTTAAAGTTATACCTGGCCTGTTTCATTTTTAAAATTGCATCTTTTTAAGATTGAAATTGTTAAATTTTGGGGCTTTTCAAAAATTGAACATGTGCCGTTTCTCGAAAGCTACAATTGATGGCCAATTAGGGGGAAAATGTAATATCTAGATAATTTTAAGTATTATGACTAAATTGCTCTTCTAACTTTTGTGCTTAAAAATGCGATTTCAGCAAAATTGGCGAAAAGTAGACGGGTTGAGTAGTATTGGAACATAAATGATGTATTTGTCACGAAAGTAAACGTCAACGATAAATGTTGTAAATAAATCAAACGTTTGATGTCTGGTGTCATTCGTCCTAATTAAAATTATGGTGTATCGTGAAGAGGGAGGATGAACTCAACTTAACAACTATCATGAACATATATTACTAACAATTTACTTTATATATATATGGACTTATGGAGTATAAGCTATTATTGATGATAAGGAGCTGGTAATCAGAAGCAAGCCTGGTCCCCTTCATCCCTTGGTACTGGTTGGAGGTGGCTCTGCCCTTACTCGTATTATATTTGGGACATGATTCACAAAAATTACTAATATTGTTGCTTCATGCATGCCTGCCAACCCCATGGGAGGCAGCATAATTAATTAAGCAACTTCTTTTTGTGCTTCAAAAATTACAATAACGATTTATGTTTTTCATATTTCACTAAAACATATCGGTTGCAGTATAGAATAAAACACAGTAAACATCTATCATCTAAGTTGAAGGATTTATAAGATGGTGCATATTATTAAAAAAATGTCAAAAATGAAGATTATATGTATACATAATTAGTACGCATATAAAGTTATCAACAGCCATTGAACTCATCCAATCACATTATCTAACATGTAAATACAAGATTATATCATTGATATTATAAAAAATTCTTTTAAAAATTATACATATAATCTATAATACTCTCTCCGTTCTTAAAAGATTGCCGCATTTTGATTTTTGTTGGTCAAACAATATTACAAAATTTGGCCATGAGTTCTCACTAATATAGTCTTGTGGGATCTTGTCAGATTCGTCTCAATATATATATATGTATATATATATTTGAAATATCAATTTTTTATAATTTTTTTACACGTAGAAAAAGAGAAATTTACGTTTTAAATCGTGTTTTGTTATCCACAAAAGTTCAAATACGACAATCATTTAGAGATGAAGGAAATAAGAAATCATTTAATACCAAACTGGTTAACATACAAAAATTGACTCGCTCCAACTTACTGATCCAGTGTAAATAACTCCTCATTTATGGATATCCAGAGAAATAAATTAAAGCTCCCAGTAGACAAATTTCAAGATCAAAATAAAGCATTAAGCATGTAATATAATTATCTCCTTTGAATTAGCTTACTAGCTTCCAAGAAAGATGAATAATAATCCTACAATATAGGAGTAACTATTTCTAGTACGAGTAATATTTTACAAGACAAATGACAAAAATGAACTCACTCTCGTCTATCTTGTAACTATTTTGGGTACTGGTCATGGCATTGTTTTCCTTGTCCTTATTGATCAATCTATCTTTATCTACATTGTATTCATAAGTAATATGCATGCATGATGCCCAATAATGAGACCTCGACTTAAATATTACACCTTTCGTTTTTAAATGATTGATACATTTTGATTTTTGTGGCTAAACTTCAAAAGATTTGATAAAAGTTCTCATTAAATGATAAGAAAGAATATAATCATGTGGGACCTTATTAGACGATTCGTCTTAATATATATTTTTGAAATATTAACTTTTTAGAATTTTTGTCGCATGTAAAATAAGAAATATTTACGTTTTAAATTGTGTTTTGTTGATCATGAAAATTAAAATGTGTACCAATCATTTGGGGATGGAGGGAGTATTACAATATGTTCAGTCTGAAAGAAATTGATGATATGATTTTGTAGATTGGGTTGAGTTTGTTATTTAGACTTTGAAGTTGTAAATTATTCCTTGAAATTGGATAAAAGTCGCGATTTAATCCAAAAATTGACTAAGGTATTAAACTTAACACCATAATTGTGCAATATGCTTCCATTTGGCCTTTCGAGAACAAAAGTTCCGTTAAATTTTGAATAACTCTATCAGTTTTTTTTACTAAGTTGCAAGTTGCAATTTTCGTTCAATAAATTGTTATCAAAATTTGGCATGAACTCTCAAAACATCAATTATCTTAGATTAGAGATATTATTTTTAGGACCTTTAGTTATTATATGATTTTGAGGGTACTATTGTGAATGCTCTTAGTGTCCCGGTATATCATATTTGACAAGTACTCCTCCCTCCATTTTAAATTAATTGATAATTTGGGAGTTCATTTCAAACTTTAGTCACAAATTAATCCTTATTCATTAGTTCGAAAAATATAAAATTAATACATTTAAATTTGCTTTTTGAAATACTTTCATTAGATGATTATTTTTATAAATTTGCTATGATATATATAAATAATTGATTATTGAAATTATATTGAAAAAAATTAAGTGAAGTAATATAGATCAAAGAATCAAAGTAATTGAATATAGTACTAAATAGATTCCTAGTCCTGATTACATAAATCGCACAATTATTATTATATATCTAGCCACTCAAATGATTCTCTACTTTTGATGCATTGCGAAACTTCGAGCCCTAATCTTGTCTCACACCGATTTTTAACTAGGTGTGCTTCTTTTTATTTGTTATACATATTCTTTTATCATTTAAAATATATACTTTTCTATTTTTCATATCTAACTTTGATTAGCGATAATTAACTTATTACATTATAAAAAATTATTTGTTATAAAAATACTCTTAATAGTTAAAGTTAAACACACAAACACAAAATACCACGTAATTTGAATTGAAAATAATATAGTTAATAAGTGTATTAATAATTGATTGCTAATTTTAAAATAATATATATTTTAATACAACAAATTTATATTTGAATGACAAATAAGAAGAAATAAAATAAAATAAGTACTTAGAAGCTCTGCTGGAGTCGTATCATTAATCATTTAATTGACATTTATGTCCTCGAGTAACATTGTTTAGTAATTAGTAGTAAGGTGATTGGGGTGATGACATTCCGATATTGCAGGTTTCAATTTATATGAAGGTAATACTTTGTCGAAATATTGAAAAGGTTGCTTTTAGTTTTATATTTTATTGGACTATTCGTTGCAAAGTTGTTACTAAGGTACATACATTACATGATTTACGACCCATATTAATTTGAGGGGGAGAGATTCAACTTCTTAAACAAATAAATAAAAAAAATTGTGATTAATGAGTTATCATTTATGAGTAATATATTTGACCCGTTGACTATCCTGATCTGACTTATTAATACCCATGTTCAACCTCACTCTCCGTATCATTTTCCACAAACTTCACAGTTCACACACATTCATACATACATGTTCTCTATCTCTCCCCCTCCAAAACACAAACAGTCACAAAAAAGAAAGCAATAACAAAAGACCAACCCCTTTTAATCACAATTTAATAATGGGAAATGGATACAACAATCAGCTGCAGAATCTGTATCAAAAGAGCAGTTTTTTCCCAATGTTATGCAGATTATCACTCAAAGATGTAACCATATCAACATACAAAAACCATTCATCTTCAATTCTTGATGACCCTTCCTCACCAAAAGTCAGCTGCATTGGACAAGTCAAGAAGAACAATAGAGTCAACAACAACAATTCATCACCAAATTCAACCCCAACTCATCATCAAAACCTCCAGTACATGAAGATTACAAAGCTCAGGAAGTTTTTCTCAACTAAGAATCTCATCAATGGTGGCAATTCAATCGCTGCTTCTCCTTCTGCAGTAATCAAGAACTGTAAAAGTAGTAGAAGTAAGAGTTGCAGAAGCAGAGTAAGCAGTAAAGGTAACAGAGAGATGTTGGTTATTGCAGAAGGGAAAAGAGTATGCAGGAATGTTGAAAATGTGCCCAAAAATGGAGTGTTGGCAGTGAATATTGATAAATTGGATCCGCCGTTGCCGGTGGTGAAGAAGGTGCAGCAAACTGGTGGCGGTGGTGGTGGTGACGGTGGTCGGGATGAAGTGAATTTGTGGCAGAGGAGGAGATTTGTGGCAGTCAAAAGTTTACATATCGAACAGATTCATTTACCTAAAAATGATTGTGTTCCACCAACAACTGTATGAATGATGATGCTTATAGTTAAGAGTGTTGTTAAATCTATAAGAGGTATTCCAATGCATAATCATTTTTTCTTTTATCAGAGTAATATAAATTGTGTCCAATTAAACACTTGTTATATGCAATGATATAAATCGTGTTATGGTTCGATTTTTATTTATTTTGTTTATTCAATATTTACATAGTTATATAGAAAAGAAGGTATTCTATTGACAATAAAAGCATTTCACATAACAAAATAATTTATATAAGAGTTAAAATGTGGTAAAGAGTACAAAAATTAGAATACTCCTAAAAGAGGGCCGGCCATTATAAGATTAGACGGATGCAACGGTGATTTGTATTTTGTCCCCTTACTAAATCAGATAACTATTTTCTTCATTTTCCATTTTGTACTTTTTCCAATTTGATAAGAAAATGAGGGTTGGTAATTTTCCAATCTAAATGTTTGATTTGTGTCCCATTATTAGTGAAACATCCAGATCTATAGACACAAATCAGTGTAAGCACATGGCTTGTCTTTAATTTCTCCTAATTAGCTGTAGACTCACTCATCTGCTACTCACCACCTTTTTTTATAACTTAACATTAGCATATGAGATCGGAACTCGTTGATTCATATTGAGTGTTACTTCAATCATTAAATTATTTGATTATCTCACTAATTATTATCTTAATGTTACATAATATATGCTTATTGCTTAGGGTCTTTGGGCCTCATTTAGTTCTTGAAATTTTATGCTCGTAAAGTATGATTCAATAATTTAGTGACTTTTGATTAAGTTTTTAGGATCTTATTAAATCCTTAATAATACCGGATGAACTTTTGTGATCCTACCTCTCAAGGGTTTGCACTAAATTCTTTTATATTCTTAATTTCGAATACATGTCGTACTTTTATGCAATAGTCTCTCATACATTTTTGCATTAGAATTAATATGAACAACTACTCATATGAGTCTTGACATACCACAAAAGCGTAAAAGACCACCCTCTCAAGTCTGAGGTTGAGGTCCGTCTGAAATCTCTGAAGTCTTTTACTATATGGTCAATTCTTTGTTTCATGGGCAAGCCGATTCAATAACTGGACCTTGCACCAAAAAATGGCCCAACTAGAGAATCCTCATCGGCCGCTCGCAAGTCGCATCTAACCTGTAAGGCTGTAATTCTGTAAATGAATCTAATAAATAGTACTCCTTAATACATATGACTTTTATTTTTTACAATCATGACACATCAATACAATTCGCAAACTCGTAAATTCAAGGAAAAAGACGACTACCATCAAACTAGTGAGAGAAATCATCTCTCTGACCAATTTCCTTTCTAGCAAGACAGCTCGAATTCGAGACATCCGCTAGAAGTGTCACCATGCTTGCCACTGGGGCAAGATGTCTTGACACTTACTATATGACTTGAGTCTATGATCTAGTGTATAGGCATATAGCACATAGTGTCCGTATTAATATTTTGTTTAATTAATTTATGTTTATTTGAAAAATTATGGACATAATAAATTTTGTCAATAATTTAAGTTAATAATATATTTAACTAATTAAATATATATCTTTTAGGAAATAAAATTGTTATTTTAAAATATCATTTTGAACACTTTTAATAATATCAATTAAATTAAAGTAGTTGAATAAATTTATTTAATATTTTATAAATTTATTTAATATTTTTTCAAGTTGAAAATGAGATTCAAAAAGAAACAATTTATCTCCTATAGTTAAAAGTATTTTTAGCATGAAATTTTATTAAAGTAACAATAATATGAGAGAGTGACATGTGATTTTTTTGAGATTTAAGTATTATATATAGAAGATTAGTAAATGGTTAGTTGAATCGGTTTCATATTATATCTCAAATCGATTTGTAACTAAAAAACTCAATTGACTTGAATCATAATTAACCCCTTCAACGAGACCTAATTTCATTTGTAGTTTGAATCAATTCACATTTTAATCGAATTCATTTTATATTGTAATACTTTTAAGTACTATCAACTTGAATTTATTCTATATTTTTTTAATCGACTGTGAGGAAAACTATGACACAATATTAATAATTAATACAAACCGATTTCGATTCTCTTTGTTCTATTTTTGAAAAAATTGAAATCAACTATCCGACAACACTATTACCATCCTTTCCTTCTTTTGAACGTTTCATGTTGTGTATTTATTCATATCACATTTTTTTAAATGAATGGTTGAACTCGAGTTCAAGACGAGTTGAAAATTCCCAATTTTTTTTGTCAAACTGGACCACATTTGTAAACACATGTATCTGCTAATTGCTATAAGATTATCATATCAATTTTCCCAAGATCGATTTTAAATATAATGGAGTCGAAACCATCATGAAATTGAGATTGAATATCAAAACTTGATGTAGTATGTGATTTATCATCAATTAAAAGAGTAGTTAATCTCTTTTAAAAACCAATGTGAACCAATAATGTACGTTTTTTTGACTAGTTACTTAAAGCCTTCATAATCACAACTTTTAAAATCTGTACAAACAATTTATTTAATATGAACAGTAGGAATAATAATATAAAAAAACCATTTGATAAACATCACATATTTGACTTAAAAGTTTACCAAAAAATAAAATAGAAAAAATAAAATCAATATTAATGAGCAGGGAGCAGGTGCTTCAGTTGAATACTGCGGCAGAGCCACGTCTTAATAAAAGTCCATCACGTCAAAACGTTGTGAGTGTGACTAAAATAATTCAAAATATTAAAAGACCAAACCGTCCTTGTCCCCTTCGTTGCCTTCCAAATACCTATTCTCTCTCAACGATTACATTTTCAAGAAATTGCAAATTGACCCCATTTTATCCAAACATATGCTACAATCTCATCTCAATTAAACAAAAGAAAACCCTAACCCTAGCCGCAATCATTTCAATCTCTCTTTTTCTTTCATCTTTGCTTCTCCATCTTTCAGATTTCTTAATCATTACACCTGATTCATTTCGATCCTTTGTTTTGATTATCGTTTTTTGTTGATGGAATTCTTCAAGGTTGGTGGTGGAATTGGATCTTCGAGGCCATGAACGGCGGTGATACGTCTCCTCAGCGGCGGACTAAATCCGCCGTTGTAGCTACGGATATGGATGTTGCCGACACCGACGAAGATAAGCTTTGCCCTAATTCTGTTGAAATTACAAATTCGCCCCCAAATTCTCTTGAAATTACGAATATACCCCTACAGTTTCAAATGGATTATTACACCCAGGCATTTAAAGCGCTTAGCTACCACTCACCTTTCGATGCCCCTGAGGCTGCTTCCCTGTCAAATGCGGCGGGTGGCAGCGGTCTGCCAAGTCGGCTGGCGCAGTTGCTCAATAAGCATACGGATGGTAAGAGTAGGCAAAGGAAGCTGCATGCTGAGTACAAGAAGTCTTCTAAGAGGTCCGAGAAGAGCCGTGGCTCTAGTCTTTGGATTGAAACTGAGGATTATTTTCGTGAATTGACCATTGAAGATATTGAAAAGCTACATAAGCTGTCCAATTGCAAGTTTAGTGGTAATGAAAGATACTTCACTATACCTAAGTTGAATATTGAAGATAGTAAGGAATATACTAGGGGAAATGGAATTAATGGTGTCGAGAATGTAGTTGAAGTGAAAGAGAAGATTACAGCCAATGATGAGAATGTGCAGCAACGTATGGACTTGGATAATGTAGGAAATGAGGTCAATACTGTTGAATTAGGTAGAGTGGACAGCATGGAAGTTGAAAGGGAAGAAACCCGAGAACCGATAAATGGTGATAAGAACGAAAGGGGTTCATGCGCGTTTAGTGGTGTAGAGTGGCTTCTAGGTTCTAGGAGTAAGATATATTTGACCTCTGAGAGGCCATCCAAGAAACGGAAGCTTTTGGGTGGAGATGCAGGGTTGGAGAAGCTTCTTGTTGCACATCCAGTTGATGGTTCTCGTACATTATGTCATTATTGCAGTTTAGCTGATACAGGGGACCAATTGAACCGCTTGATCGTGTGTAGTTCCTGTGGAGTGGCAGTTCATCAAAGGTGTTATGGTGTGCAGGAGGATGTTCGTGATTCCTGGTTTTGTTCTTGGTGTAAACAAAAGATGAAACACAATATTCATTTAAATGCTGAGAGGCCATGCTTATTATGTTCGAAGAAGAATGGTGCCCTGAAGGTTGCTAGAAAAAGAGATTCTTGCAGTGAGAACGAAGGGTCACTAGAATTTGTGCACCTGTTTTGTTGCCAATGGATACCAGAGGTTTATGTGGAAAATACTAGGACTATGGAGCCAATAATGAACATGGACGCTGTTAAAGATACTCGCAGGAAACTAGTTTGCTACCTTTGCAAGGATAAGTGTGGTGCATGCGTTCGGTGTAGTAATGGTACATCTACTGTCATCTTCGTTATTGTGAGCTTAAACATTTGTTTTCTTCCCTCTTTGGCTATCCGGCTTATTGGAATGAAGAATTCCTCATACCTCTTAATGTCACAAATATCACCAAATGTTTCTCTTGTAGAGATTTAAAGTAGTTACTTTTAAGTTTTCAACTTGTTTGCCATTACAAGTTGACTTTATTTTTACTGTTATATAAACTCCTGAATTTCAGTTGTTCACATGTGATCCGCTCTGGTAGAGCATTCTCTTCTTTGATTGCTGTGAAAATGAGTGCCAGTATGTTGGTCTGTAATACATGCCTTTGCTATTTGCTTATTCTCTTCTTTGATTGCTCTTTCAATTTTGAGTTAGCATTTAATTTGCTTGTTTCGCCATGGAGTCTAAGATCTATATTCCCTGGGTCTTGCATATATTAGAAGAAAATCGAAACGGCTCGAAGAACCCATCGATTCTTATTATCTATTACGGTGTAGATAGTTTTTGTGCTTCATCTTGTGTGAATTCATAAACAGTCTCTCTGTAATCACAGGGGTATGGGTGCATACAATCTGAATCCCTTTCTCTGCTTAGATGGGAGCCCCTATTAATGCATTGGTTCATGTTAATGTTTATGTAAATATATTAATGTTGTCTGTGTAGCATTCTTAGCTTGTTAGATATGAAGTTTTTTATTCCTTTATGCTTGGTGCAGATCATGGTTGACTGGTTCCTTCTTTTTTAAATTATTACTTTTGTGCTTTCTTGCTAACTCACCTTTTTGGTGCTTGGTAGGAGCTTGTAGAACTTCTTTTCATCCCATATGTGCAAGGGAAGCAATGCATAGAATGGAGATTTGGGGGAAACTAGGATATGATGAAGTAAGATTTGTTATATTATGTGCAGTTTGTTTTACCTTCGTCTTTTTTATCTTGTGTGGAGCTTTTTGTTCGACCTAATTTGTAGACACACGCTCACTCACACATATAAAGGTAATCTACATATGTGGACTTTAAGATATCTCTCTTTTAATGTTCATCATTAGGTTGAGTTACGTGCATTTTGCTGCAAACACTCAGAAGCTCAGAGCAGCAGCAACAGCAGTCAGCACAGTAGGACAACTTCAACTGGAGGTTCCAATTCTCATTCGTTGAGGAATGGACCTGTGCCATCATCGATCAATCTGCCTACGTTAGATATAAGTCCAGAAAATAAAGACATGATGGTAACGAGTGCTGAAACTGTTGATTCTGAGCCAGATTTAAGCAAGAGAAAAGATGATGTTTTATATCAGGAAGACCACACTGTTTTGAAGGAAGGACATTTAGTTAAGAACTTTGACAAAGATGTACATGCACCCGATTCTCTGAATTTTATTTTGATACTAAACATGGTAAATCCGAAGCTCATTTTCTGTGGATTTTTGATGCTCGAAGGCCTAGTACTTACATTTCTTTCTTATTTATACAGTTAGTTGAGCGAGGGAAGGTTGATTTGAAAGATGTGGCAAATGATACTGGCATACCCCTTGATGCATTAACATCAATAGTCACTGTATGCTTTCATTCCCTTCACCTTCTCTTCTTGTTTAAATATGCTTATTAGACCAAAAGTTTTTTGTTATGAGATTTTGTACCACCAAAGTTCAGTGATTGATCCATATATCTGGAGATATGGATACCATTCCCCTTCAACTTGTTATCTTTTAGCATCCCACGTTATATATTCAATTTGCAGGGAAATTGTGTTTCACCCAACCTTCACAGCAAGATAGTGAAATGGCTAAAAGATCATAGTCATCTTGGAAGCTTGCGGAAACCTTTAAAAGTGAAAATTAAATCTCCAAAGGCTGAGCCTGATGTTGGTGATCCGAGCACTATTTCAGTTGTGAAGCCTGATATTACTCATGTTGTTCCTGTGAAATCCGTACCACCTCGACGAAGAACTAATAGCAGCATAAGGGTTTTAGAAGAGGGCACTGTCCCTAGCTTGTTTAAGGAAGTGTCTCAAAATGATGGTATGGGATTGAACGCATTCAAAGATTGCTTTTCTAAGATGGAAGAACCAGATATCCATAATGGAGGGCCTCCTTCTAACGAACAGGAGAAGGTAATTGTGTCTTGTCTTTAAGCTAAAATAATTGGAACTTTTGTAGGTCACAATTTTACGAGAGCTTCTTCTTATGTTGTTGCAAAAAATATTATTGTGGATGCTACGAGCTAATGAAAAATGTGCCAAAATAGCTTAGCTGAACACCCTCCTGGTGTGAATATAGTCATGTTTTTTTTTGTCTTATATTGCTATTGGTATAAGATACTTAACTCAGCTTGGTTAAGCTTAGTTATAATAATTTAATCTTCCGGTGTGTAACACTTGCATCATTAAAGTTGTGCAATTGCCGACTAGGTTATGCAATTGAAATCTACTTAACATATTCCATAGATTTCATGTTTTTCTGTAGTTTTCAGGCATACTTATTATTTCTATATCCATGTAATTTATCACTGTCCTAAGTATATTATGAATTTAACCATGAGGTTTTGTAACCAACGATGCTGTGAACTTACTGGTTGTTGTTGCAGATTTTGCCGGACGCCATTAACACCCATGATATATGTTTGAATGACTCTTTTGAATGTGAAGGTACTGTGGTTACTGTTGAATGAGTGGCTCACTAATATTTCATTAGATTAAGTGTTCCCTCCATGTCCCAACTCTTAGGCTAATAATAGTTAATGCAGTTCACTGAAATCCTTATTAGATTGTTTTCTTAATGGAATTGATTAAGGAAGTTTGACCCTTAACTCCCATGATGACAGTGGTTCCAGCAAAAGCAACTAATGGTAGTTCTAAAAGTGGTCAAGCTGAGATTTTTGGGATGCCAGATCAAAGTTCTTTGACAACTGCCGACGTTGTGAAGTTTAAACGCAGACTTCCCACTAAAGACACTCTTGATCTCAGGTAAGCTATTGCAATTCTGGTGGGGATGGTTCATTTATTTCTTCTGGCATATTTAATAATGGTGCCTGGCTACTCCTTGTAGCTTGTGATATTTTTGATGATTTAAAATTTTAATCAACTTTCTTAGGAAACCAGAATTAATGGGTGGTTCTTCAGTTCATCCCCTTGTATTCAAGAAACTCTTGGAGTGCAGAATGTTAGTGAATAGCGCATCTGGTGACTATATCGGTAGGAGTCTTGCCTATGAGTTATTGCCAAGTTATTTATTTGTTTGATTTAGTTAGAGTGTCTCATTGCAGGCGGTAGACATATCAAAGAACCAGTATCAGTATCTTTTAGTCCAGGCACTATCTCGCATCAAGGTGGACATCAGTGTACTTCTGATTCGATTTCACTTCCAAATGGGATGAAGATCGACCAATTGAGCAAAACTCATCTCCTGGGCCTTCCAGAATACTCTCCCACAGATGAAGTAGAAGGAGAACTCATTTTTTATCAGCACAAGCTAATTTGCAATGCAGTTGCCAGAAAACGCTTTGCTGGTGCTTGTCTTTTTTCTTATATGCAATTTTATGGATAAAATGATACTCAAATGTTAGTTATATATTGGCTGCTTTGGTCATAATTTGCTTCTGAATAAGGTGGTCATTTTGCTGAATTTTCTTTGTTTGTTCGTGCAGATGATTTGGTTTGTAAAGTTGTCAAGAGTATTCCACAAGAGATTGATTGTGCAAGAAAGCAAAAATGGGATTCGGTGTCACTTAACCAGTATCTTTATGAACTTCGAGAGGCAAAAAAGCAGGGAAGAAAGGAGAGGCGGCACAAGGAAGCTCAGGCTGTGCTAGCTGCCGCCACTGCTGCAGCTGCAGCATCCTCTAGGAGTTCGTCCTTTAGGAAAGATTTGTTAGAAGACCCTGCCCAACAAGAGGTAGTTTTGATCTTGATATCATTTCTGTCTTTTAGATTGTGATATCTGATTAATTGTCTACGAGTATTAAAGTCTGTTTTTCTTCTTGCTCAGGATGTTGGGAAGGTTGATGCTAGCAATAGAAAGCCAGGTTACTCTTCTCAGTTAGTCCTTCGTGCAAAAGATGCTCTTTTGCGGACAGGTGGCTCACAACTTTCAAAAGAGAAGACCTCGGACTTCTTTCACTTACCGTTAGATACTTCCATAGAAAGTTCTAGAGTCTGTGATATCTGCAGGCGCTCTGAGACTTTGTTGAATTCAATTGTAGTGTGTTCAAGTTGCAAGGTTGCTATTCTAAGACTGTGCCTTCTTTTATGTTTTTTCTTGTTTTGTTATCTACATTCAGTTCACATCTCTTTGGGACTAAACCAGGTTGCAGTTCATTTGGATTGCTATCACGGTATCCACAATTTTACGGGGCCATGGCATTGTGAATTATGTGAAGAACTATTGTCTACTATTGGTGCTGGAGCTACGACTGTCAACATGTGGGGAAGGCCCTATTTTGTCCCCGAATGTGGGTTATGTGGTGGCACAGCTGGTGCTTTTAGGAAGTCAACTGATGGCAAGTGGATTCATGCATTTTGCGCCGAGGTAAAATATTCTTTCATAGACTGGAAAATAGATAGTTTTGTCTACATAGTTTTTGAGATATATCTGCCGTACTTTTGTGCTCAGTTGTGTATTTCTATTCCTGTTTTTCTCTAGTGGGTGTTGGGATCAACCTTCAGACGAGGACAAATAAATCCTGTGGAGGGGATGGTATATGCTTGTTTCTGTGAATTTTTCTTTCAGTAAAAATTTCTCATAACTTGCATTGTCATGATAAATTTTACTTCTTGTGTATATTAATACGACTAGGAAATGATCTCCAAGGGCCGTGATCGCTGTATTGTCTGCCGTCGGGATCATGGTGTCTGCCTTAAGGTAAGCAGATTGTTTTGTTTTTTGAACTGGTTTTTGGCCTATATTACATTCGTTTCTAATTACAATTTATTATCTGCAGTGTCATTATGGCCACTGCCAAAGCACTTTCCATCCTTCTTGTGGCAGGAGTGCTGGCTTTTACATGAATTCTCGAGTTATTGGTGGTAAATTGCAGAATAAGGCTTACTGCGAAAAGCATAGCCTAGAACAAAGAGCAAAGGTTTTACATATTCTTTTACCCGTGTACTTAGCTTTCCTTGTATCAACATATGTATTCTCAATCCGATTTCATGCAGGCTGAGAACCAAAAGCATGGTGTTGAAGAGATGAAGAGTCTTAAACAAGTGAGGGTGAGTAGTTGTCGTTCTCAATTTGCAGCACTACTCTCATAGTTGCTATTTTTGAAAATCTGAGGCAGGCGTATGGTAGTTCTTGTATTTACGAAAGGATCTGTTGTTTCTCATGCTGCGAATGTTTGCTCAATATCTACATTTGAGCGAAGTAATTTTGTGTTGAGATAATATCCTCACCTGAAGCATATAGATTCTGTTTCTGACGACAATGTTCATGTTGTCCTTACCTTTGTTTATGTTGTCTTTACCTTTGTTTATGTTGTCTTTACCTTATGGTTATGGAATTATTGAATTGTGCTCTTCTACAGGTTGAATTGGAGAGACTACGTCTTCTTTGTGAAAGAATTATCAAAAGAGAGAAATTGAAAGTAAGTTGCTTTGATCTTTTAGTTGATGGGTCGCCTCATATTGGTGCGACTCCAAATGTCACTTCAGTGGCTTCCTTGTCATTTATATCTTTTATTTTTTTCTTTCATCATAGTCCTTAGTGTGGTGTTTGTGTCACCGACTAGAATGCCTTTACCTTGGCTGATATATATGTATGTTGCTGATTATTCCAGCGGGAATTAATTATTTGCTCACAACGCATTCTTGCTTCAAAGAGAGAGAACTCTCTGTTGCCCTCGCGTTTTCGACATCCTATATTCCAACCTGAGACCAGCTCCGAGTCTGTCACAACTTCTATTAAAGCTTTTCCAGAGAGCTGCAAATCAGGGAGTGAAGTAATGCAGAGGTCGGATGATGTTACAGTGGATAGCACAGTTGCAGGTAAACGACGTATTGACTTCCCTATGTATATGGATAATGATCGAAAGACAGATGACAGCTCTACATCTGAACACCCGCCTACACAAAAGCCTTTGGTGAGGGTTACATCTGGTGGGAAGCAAATTCTACAGAGACCACCTCCTGAGGTTTCCCAGAGACCATCCCTCCCTCCATCAAAGAGCACATCAGATGATAGAGAAAGACAGGCAAAATTAAGAATGGTACAGTCTGCTGCCTCTTCCTTTCTATTGCTGCTAGCATTGAAGATCTTTGATTTATGAATGTCTGTAATTTGGATTGTGTAGCATGCTGAAACTTTTGAAAAGGAGCTGGTAATGACATCAGACCAAGCATCAATGAAGAATCAGAGATTACCAAAAGGGTATGTTTATGTTCCTATAAAGTCCCTTTCTAAAGAGAAGGGGACAGTCCCTGGTGCTTCTCCTGGAAAACAAACCCAAACAGATGGGTAAGTGTTGATCTATTTCATCCGTCACTCGTGCACCTTTCGGGGGCAGAGAGAACCCTTAGCCTCAGCTATAGGCCCGAGCCATAATTGACTTTAGGCTGGATGAGCTGATGTGACTTGGCAGCTGCTGCATTTAGCCTCGAGCTGGTAATGCTGATGGGCGATAAAGAATGTAGAGGATGTTGTACATTTGATTGATTGAGACCATATTATGCAGTGGGTTGGGGCTGTTCCCTGTTAGCTGACTTTATTACTATTCCCCTCGAGCGAAGTGGCTCTGCTTGTAATTGTACACAGTAGGTAGAACATAAGCCTGCTTTGCTGGCTCTGTAAATTTGGTGTAAATACTCTCATATAGGTGACATGTAAAAGTAGTTAGTGCAGCAATAGAGTAGGAGAAGATTTAATTTATTTTTGAAGATGGTAGAGATAGTCAAGTGTTAATTAGGTCTAAAAAGCTTGTGCATATTTCTCTTCTGGACCAGACATTTGTAAGTGGTGTCCAATTGTAGTACTTGTGTATGAGCATGCCTTGCAAATTGCAATCAAATCTCTTTTGAAGCTCTTTGGCATTTCGTTACTTGTATATAATATGATTCTCCTAGGGTTGTGAGTGAAGATAAAAAATTCGACTCGGCTCGTATTATTCCGTTAGAAAAAAGTTCAATTGGTGGCTTGGTGTGCAGCTCTTCTATTCAAGAACAAGACTTAGAAAGAGCAAAGAAGTTTGGATCCAGAGAAGTATGCTTCATATCCGAAACCTTAGTGCTTTCCCTCCTTACCCAAAGTCTGGAATGAAGATGGAACCTGATGAATTCCTTAGTGCTTTCCCTCCTTACCCAAAGTCTGGAATGAAGATGGAACCTGATGAATTCCTTAAAGAAAGTTTCGAAGTTTTTTTAAATTATTTATTAATCAATTTTATTAATAGAAGAGAAAGGAATATGTATGGTTATATAAAACTATTTTATTTATAACCAACTTAATTTCGGTCCTGTGTGCCAAACGAAGCACTTATATCCACGGAGTTGAGGTAACTCCACCTTATCAAGAGCTCAAAAGATCATTTAACAAGTGTTGCATCAAATGGTCAAATTCAAGGTTTTGTGAACGGATCAAACGGTTCCATTTTGTTTGGCTCTCATATTTATATACAGCTTTAACCTCCATTTAGACTATGTCTATGTCTTAAAAGTCACTTTTAAGTTTTTACCCACATTTTTCATCTCTACTCATACTTATCTCTCTCGTCGAATCAAATGTTGCATTGAACATTCTTTTTATTATATTTGTGAATATTTATTGCATAAAATGATAATGAAATAAATAATTTTATATATTTATTCTCCTAGAATTAAGGGAAACACGCAAATAAAAATGATTTCTAATTCTCGATCTCACCAATTATATACTCCATAAAGAAGGTAGATAACCTTCATAATCTATACTCTTGTATATTGTGATGAAATAAAAAGATAAATTACATATAATAGCAACCACTGATAATGTTTTTGAGGAGTGAAATGACAATTTTGACTCTGGATAATATTTGTGAAACACTACACCTACAAATATAGGGGTAAAATAGTGATGTATTGGTGTGTATATAACAACTCAGCATATTATATGATGCAAAATGAACATATTTCCTGTTGTTGGTAGTCTACACAATCCAACGTGGCAGCGCGTTTTCTCTTGCCTGACGGCGTTGACCTCTCTCTCTCTCTGATAAAATCTGTGAAATTAGAATCTAACAGAGAGAATACATCCAAAAAAATGAATACCAAACCTAGAGCTCGTCTTCACCGCACTCACGCCGCTAAAAACATCGATTACGAGCCGATCCCGAGTTCCCCCGGCGTCTCTATCGGAAGCAGCTTCCGCCTTAGCGAGTTTGACTTCCTTTGCAAGTCTCTCGGCCTCTCTGCTGAAGACTTCGCTATTCCCGATGACGATTATCAAGCTATGAAGGTCAACTCTCCCGTCTTCTCCCAGAACACCCTCCAACGTCTTCAGCCTCTTTTTGATGTTCCGGATAATTCAACCGTTGCTAATGTTGTTGTCGATATTCATACTACCGAGATAGTTGATGTTGATGTTGATGTTGATGTTGAGGTGGAGAGAA
This sequence comes from Echium plantagineum, assembly GCA_003412495.2. Taxonomy (NCBI): domain Eukaryota; kingdom Viridiplantae; phylum Streptophyta; class Magnoliopsida; order Boraginales; family Boraginaceae; genus Echium; species Echium plantagineum. The sequence goes on along the minus strand of CM016563.1, from coordinate 8,478,024 downwards.
GTGGAGGTGTAGGCATTAGAGGTCACCGCCCACCCAAGGTGGAACTGCCTCTACCTGATACCATTTCTAAAGTTGAGGATGAACCAGAGACTTCGAGTTCCGAGAGCCCGGCCTCACTTGGTTCTGCTCGAGGGGGCCCTATAGAGCAAGGAGATGATGAGTTGGTGACCAGAGGGAGGACCATGGATGATGATGATTCTTCGAGCACCACCACGGACAGTATGTCTATATCTCCGAGTGGAAGATTAAGGCGACAGATATTGTCATGGGACAAGGCTAGACACTTGGGAAGTGGATCATATGGATCTGTGTATGAAGGAATTGCGGAGTAAGTTCCTTTCCTATGTGCATATGCTTCTTATCGTTGCGTTTATGATTAGTTTATGGATAGATGACCCCTGTGTTTATTGCAATTCCGCAGTGGCGGATTTTTCTTTGCTGTGAAGGAAGTATCTTTGCTTGATCAAGGTGAAAAGGGAAGGGAAATCATTTACCAGTTTGAACAGGTAAGCCGCCCATCAATTTATCTACATTGCTAATTTGGAAGTCTCTAATATTGAAATTTCGAGTACAATGTTGCTTCAACAGGAAATGGCTTTCTTAAGTCAGTTCGAACACAAAAACATCGTTCGCTACCTTGGCACAGACAAGGTATTATCTCGAACTAGATTTGTTTGTAACTTATCAACTTTGACGTCACCCAGCCTGTAATTCTATCAGAGAACCATTATAAAATCCGAAAAATAGAATGCTATAATCTGTTAGAGATATGCCCATCTGAAAGGACTGCCTCTATTTTTGAGCTTCCTTTACTCCCTCTGTTGTATATATTGAGTGCAAAAGTTTGATTTGTATTAAAGAACCCTTGGCAGAGTCACTTCAGCTGAAAGTTATATCAACCCTGCAAAAGTCTTTCAAGTGTTTATGTTTCAGTGTACTGAATGGGATTAAATGAATATTGATGCCAAATTTGCCTCTTGAACACCACTTCAATTTGGTTACTAGTTTGGAGGTGCGAAAATAGTTCTTCGGAAGGATTCCTCTTATTGGTTTTTTGTGACCTCGCTAACCAACTTATGTTAGATGGCCGAATATATGGAGAAGATAACTTGGTTCTTGTTGGCGTTCTTTATTTAAGCTAATTCTCCTTAAAAATTATTCCAGTCTAGTCATTTTGTTTTTGGCACTTTCAGGATGATTCAAATCTCTACATCTTTTTAGAGCTCCTGCCTCAGGGCTCCCTTTTAAGCTTGTACCAGAGATTGCGTTTTCAGGACTCACATGTCTCTTTTTACACAAGGCAAATTCTAGAAGGTTTGAAGTATCTGCATGAGCGCAATGTGGTTCACAGGTTGTAATCTCATACTTGGATCTTCTTACCTGTTTTGCTTCTTTCTTACATTGACTTCCAAAAGGGTTTTTACTTGACCCAGAAACTGTTCCTTTGACATTTTTCTATTTGTTTTTGTGTTGGATAATACTCCCTCCGTCCCTAAAAGATTGTCACATTTTGACTTTTGTAGTCAATTACAATAAAATTTGATCATGAATTCTCATTAAACGATAATAAATAATATAGTCTTGTGGGACCTCGTTAGATTCGTCTCAATATATATTTTTGAAATATCAACTTATTATAATTTTTTCGCATGTAAAATAAGAGATATTTGTGTTTTAAATCGTGTTTCATTGACCACTAAAAGTCAAATGTGACAATCATTTAGGGATAGAGGGAGTACTAGTTATTATTAAGGGGACTACTTTTTTTCACCTTAATTATTACCTCGAGATAGCATCTGTAAGACTGTAACTATGTAGCTTTTCACTTCCTAGTTATTATTAAGGGGACTGATGAATCAGTACCCTCTCATCCTGTTAATGAGTAGATGCAGAGGTTTATCTTTTACTACCAATGTACCCCTTATTTATTACATTTTAAGAAGTTACATTTCACTAAGATAAGTTTATAAATCAGAAAACCCTCTCCCCAAGACGACTTCCCTGCTTGAAATTGAGGAGGACAGGAGATGAATAAAATAGAAAGAGAAAATTATCACTGGTAGCTTGAAAAGGAGGATAAAATCACTTACCAAGTCTATCTAAGGAAATTCATATTATCTATTTGGTCTAATCAATAGTTTGAACTTTGCTCACTAAACAGTTGAGAGGTGCTATCTGTCAAAATAGTCATGGTTTTGGATGGAAATGTAATTTAGCTTGTTAATCATTGGAATTTCTCATTTCAGTTGCTTGATATAATTAATTATTTCTGAAAAATAATACTCCCTCTGTTTTTTGAATATATTGTTTAGTAACTTACTTCAATAAGGATATGAAAAACATTACAATTATACCCTTATTTGATGGGAGTTAATATAAATATGTGAACCCAAAAAAAATGTCTTGAATTGTGAACTCTTGTTCAAATGATATATGGGGTGTTGGGAAATCAATTTTAATAAAAGCATGCTTCTTTATTAAGGATAAAATAGGAAAGATGGTGAAAAAAGCACATGAAAATCTTAAACAATATTATAAAAAAACACAACTTTAGCCTAAACAATACTTCAAAAAAACGGAGGGAGTACAATCTACAATAATAAACATATATTTCTCCATGTGATTTGTCAATGCATTTTTATTATAGGGATTGTGAAGCTACCTGGCATTATTCTGCATATGCAACTCTTGGTTAAGCTATTTTTAATTAAATTTTTGGGCTGACTTGTTGTGCAGGGACATCAAATGTGCAAATATATTATTGGACGTTGATGGTTCTGTCAAACTTGCGGATTTTGGCCTTGCAAAGGTAGCCATTTCACCAAGTCTGTTTTCTTTTGTTAGACCGTATTGTTTATATTTGAAGGGAGTGATGATTGATTTACTCTGTTGAACCGAATTGTTTATATATGAAAGGAGAATTTATTGAATTAATCTTCTTATAGGTAGCTAAGTTGAATGATGCTAAATCTTGCAAAGGAACTCCCTACTGGATGGCTCCTGAGGTTTGTTTTATTCTCTGAGCTTCATATATTGTTAAAATGTCTACTACCACTAATAATATTTTGATGTTCTTTTTTACTGTTCAAATGTTAAACATTTCTTTTGGGTAGCTAATATTTACTCATATCCTTTATAAATCAATTTATGAAGTCTTTAAATCTAGCCTTCTAGGGCTGGAATAATTTAGCAGACAACTTTATCTTTCAGTATGTAACCAACCCAATTGATGATAAGTAGAAAGAATAAGCTCACAAAAATGATAGAACACAGAGATAGTACTCCGTTCTCTGAACTTCTAAACACCAAACAGAGTTCCTAGAATAACACTTGCAGAAAGTGCTATATAATATGTTTTGTATGAGGTGAATCTGTGGTATCACTTATGTTGGACCAAATAAAGCCAGTGATAATTAAAATCATCATTTTTTTTGTGGACAATTTTCTTGATGAGCTAATTTAATGTAAAAATTAAATGGCTACTGAGTTTTCTTGATAGGTGTTGTATTACCCACATAGATCTGTACCTGTTGCTCCAAACCAAAGGAGACTCGAGACTTCCACTTCTGATGTCTGATTTCTATTTTTATAGGTTGTGAGACCGAACCAGTGGTATGGCCGTGCTGCTGATATTTGGAGTCTTGGGTGTACAGTATTAGAGATGTTGACTCGGAACTTTCCTTACCACCCATTAAATGGGGTAAGTGACATAAATAATTTTCATCAACTGCATTTTGTTTCTGAACTTTTTCGTCCTTCTCGGTAAGACTTTACTATCTGTTTGACGTGATAAATGCTGTGCACACTGATAATTTGCCTATACCTTGGCCTTGGTATTTATATTACGTTACGTGATATTTCAATAGAATATCTTTGCATGGTATCCCTTTAGATCTTTTTTGATTCAAAACATTAAATCTTTGATGGTAATGTGTAATCATTTACTTCCATACTAAGAAACCCTTCATCAATGGCTTAACCAATGTATTATCTGTCTAGCATTAGGTGATCCTTCCTTCTCCCTATACAGTTTTCTTTTGTTTTATTTTAAAATAAAGCGAAGGGGAAAAAATGCGATTAACCCAGTAGTGTATCTCCTGGAAGACGAGATTGTGACACAACCACTTCAAATTCTGTGATTTTGCTGATACGTCTTTCCATCTTCAGTTTCAGGCTATGTTTCAGATTGGAAGTGGAAATCCACCTCCTGTGCCCGAAAGTCTCTCCAGAGATGCTCGAGATTTCATCCTTAAATGCCTACAAGTCGATCCAGATACTCGACCTAGTGCTGCAGATCTTTTGGACCACCCATTTGTGAAGAGTCCACATTCATCATCCGCTTCAGCTACTAATCACCATCATGGCACTCGGGCTTGAGCTGTCCTCATACTCAAAGGTAACCAGCATAGTGCTTTACCTTCAAAATTTCCGAGTGATACCTTTTTCCCTTCAATTTCTTCAACCATTCTTTATTCTGAAAATAAATAAGTAGCAGGTCCGAGTTGGTACTCAGGAGACTCTAAATGATGCTTCTTGTTATACTAAGCTAGTATGAGTCCTGACACGTTCAAGGATTGCTACATTTGTAAGGGTATTTATAGAAGTTCAGATATATGGTCACCTCGGATTACTTTATTAATCACATTTGGTTGCATGATATTGTGTTATGTGTATACCAGAGAGCTACTTAAATAAGAACAAAGGGGAATCTACACTGTAGATCAGTTTTATCTCTAATTTCGAGATTTCGTTAGATTGCTTTGACACTAGGATTACACACAATAATGTAGAAGGGTTTACGAAATTGGCTATCATATAGTATTTTGTTTAGAGGATGCATAAAAGTTTGATAAACCCTTTGGTAACAGTCCCATACTAGCCATCTTAGACTGTGAATTAAATGCCACTCTATATCTTATTGTTCCAGGACATGATTTGTAGCTTTGTGGTTCTCATGCAAGATTTGCTCTACATGATACTGCCCACATGCCGTCACTCAACCCCTGTTGCCATGCTTGCATTGTTACCAAGTTTCAGGTCTGTAGGTTTCAGAAGGATATCCCACTACCATGTGCTGATCTCATTTAGTTACGGGTTCAGTATCATTTTTGTATTTACACATTAAATTTATCTTAGGAATTTGTCACATCTGTTGTTCCTACACTCACCAGATTGTTGCTGAGAATTGTGACGACTGATTACAAAGATCAAACTGCAGAGTTAAATGTAAATAAATTATTCCTAGTGTTTTTAGATGTGATCAACATATAAAAAAATGGTGTTTGATTCGTTACTATTTCTCTTGTTTCTGCATGTGGTGTATTACCTTATGCTTAGTAATGTGGAATCCGTTGTCAGGGTACCACCGAGATGCTTTAGAATGAAACATCTATCTAAACGCCAATTAACACTGACATTATCCTGGAGAAGATTCTATCCGTGGACCATAACGACAATTGTCAATATTTCTTGCAGTGCCAGACACATGATAGATCCTTCAGAAAATCCTTCAACTTCTTCTGTCAATGCAATGAATGAGATTTAATATTGTAATGTAGTAATATCTATTATAGACAACGAGGAATTAACAGACTACTAGGAAGTATCTCGTCGTTCACTTACAAAGATTTTAGAATTTCTCTTGTATGGTGATCTTGTCCTGGCAGGTTCTTGAAATCTCAATCCTTCAATGTTGTTGCCTTTATATTCTTCCGTGTCAATGTGCTCGTATCCACATTGTTGTTTCTTATGCCTATTGAAACATTGATAACAACACAACTCCATCCTTTCCATAGAAAATACTCGAAGTTTCCGTTTCTGCAAAAATGTTTTTCTCCATGTTACTGCCAATTAAAATCTGAAGTCGAGGATGAGGTATGTATTTTTTGCAGAATTTAATGAACCATTAAATTTAATATTCGCAAAGTTTAAAGAACGCATCCATATCCTGATTTATTGTATGTAGAGGATAAAGATGATTTTTACCTTGTGATTGAGGTTGGGATTATGGTCCATTTCTGGGAATTTTGCGTTGTGGTCGGAAGTTGTAAGCCCTCTCAACTTATGTACACGCGCAAGCAGTTCTGCCCGTCGATCATATCCTCCTCTTGAATTAGTCGCGGTGGGATTGACATTTGTATTGTGATGCTGATGCAAAAGTGTTGTTGATTCAGTGCAAACCTCAACGAGGACTCCATCATCAGTAACACTATGATTGGATCGGTTCTCTCTTTGTTTCATCATTGTTTGGTTTGGTGGGATTGACACAATGTTACTGATGGTGATCCAAACTTACAAGGTTAGTTATTTGGGGATCAAACTTTGGAGATAAATCTGGCTTATTTTTTGGAGTATATTAGTTGCATTTTCTGACTTTTACATGTGTGACAATCTAATCCCCTCTCTTAATTTAGAGATACTTTCTAACATTTTTCATATTCATCGACCGAGTATATTATTAAACTAGTATGTCGATTGCAAATGATGTTATCGAAATATCTATAGGTATATAATAACTCTCAAATAATTCATACTAACAAATTCGCCATCCATATCTAATAACATCCCTAATGCTTATCGGGCTTGTTGCACGAGATCTACTAGTAATAGATACTAGAAGAAATTCAATGAGATGATTACATTGGATTACTCCAACTTAAAATTCTTTACTGTTGATCGAAACCAAGGAGGCAAGATTCAAGAGTACAAGTGTGTTACACTATCTAACTAGGTAGATAGCTATGTTAAAAGCAAGTGTCCCTGATGGAATGAAACATATTTTTACGACATCAAAAGCTAAAATAATTATTAGGATAAAAATAAGTAAGTTGAAAATTACATTGAAATTTTAAGCAATCAAACTTTATGAGAAAATAACTTCTTTTTAAACAATCAAATATTTTGCACATTCAGAAACGGAGTGAGTATATCATAAAATTCAAATATCATACTTTGTTTTTAATCTGTTTTTTAATAAGCTATTGTTTTAATTTTTCACGATCAACGAGATACGACTTAAAACGAAAATATCTTTGTTAGGACACATGTAAAAGTTATAACAAGTTGATATTTAAAAAATATAGATTGACACGAATTTAATAAGATCCAACATGATTATATTATTTTTTTATCGATTAATAAAATGTAATCGTCAAAGTTTTCAAAGTTTGACTACATGAATTCCAAGATCTTATATATTGATCCGGAAAAATATCGACTTTGAATGTGAAATGTGTATATTAACAGTATATTAAAATAAATTGTAGATTAAGTAAAGACAAAGACAACAACAAAACTTCCAATCCCATCATAAATATGGAGTAGAGTAGGTAGAATGATTAAAGAAAAGTGAGGTTATGGAAATGAAATGGTGATTGATTTGAAGTGAGGAAAGGAAATGGTTGATTTGTTAAGTAGATAGGACAATATGCCTGCAGTATATGAGTCTAATTATGATAGTTTTATGTACATTCAAGAAACCTAAATATTTGTGTATGGGGCATAGTTTTAATGGTGACGGATTTTATTATAAGATTGTTTCTCTGTAAGGGTATAGATTTGATCCACGACAAGTACATGAGTAACTCTGCATTTATTTAAGGGAAGACCTACTTGTTGATGGTTACCCAGAGTCCGATTACTCTTGAAATAGAGTACCGGATCACTAAAAACACATTAAATTTATCTTACCTGTTGGACAACGAGCTTATATCTTAACAAACCTAAATATTTGTGCATGAGCGTATATCTTAAGAAACCTAAATATTTGTGCTCATAATAATCTGCTTCACTTTTTGGCTGAGTTTTCACTAACTGGAGGAGGCCGGACGGGGTGAGAGAATTTGGCACCATCAAATCATGGATGCATCTACTCCCGTACTCCGTACGTAATAAGGATATTATTACGATGAACTATTTAGATATTAATTAATTTTCATATTTCATGTATTGATAAATATTTCTAAAATTTAATTAAGATTAGTTGGCAAATAATCTAGAACTACAAGTTCAAATTATGTACTACATAATTGGCTAACTAAATAAAGAGTGACCTTCTCCTAAAAGCTTGGGTCATCCACTAATAAATTAATACTCTCTCCGTTTCTTTTTATTTGATTGTTTGAGCATTTTTTCCATGTTTCTTTTTATTTGATTGTTTACAATTTCAATGCAACCTATTACAATTCCAATGCACCTTTTTACAATTCCAATGTAATTTCTCACAATTTCTTAATAAAGTATTTTTCTTCCAAACAATCAAATAAAAAGAAACGGAGGAAGTAACAGTCAGTATAAAATTTAAGACCCTCAAATTAAAGGTTCTAATAGTTCCTGACCAGAGATGTTATCTGCAAAGATGAACCAAGCAGAATCGAAGTGTGAAATCCCAAACCCAGTTTGCAGTACGCAAGTGTGATTCACGCAAGCAGAATTGGTGTGAATGAGTTGGAAAAGATGAATGAAGGAAGAACATTAAATGCTATCAGACAAAGCATTAAATGAGAGTATAGTAGATGTTCTTAGGTAATAATGGCTATATATCCAGAGCAATAAATGATGTTCCTTAACAAAATCCCTTCAAATTCAATGAAGATTTGTTTGTTAGATGAATATACACATCTGTTGTTAGACTCTGACCTAAAGTATATTTTTGTTTGAGCAAATGGCTTCATCGATCACTCACGTTTATTAAAAAACACTAGTCGATCACCCTAGTATGACTTTGTATACTTTCGATCACTCATGTTAGGTATTATGTATACTTTTGGTCACTCAAACGTTTTTTTGGTACAACTCTTGATTTTTCGAAATTTTTAACATTTTGGTAAGGATATTTTAGTCATTCTCTCATAATTTTGTCATGAAAATGTAGAGTGCAATGGAAGTTACTGAAAGTTAGTTGATGTAAGTTAAAAAATTATGAGAAAATGACTAAAATACCCTTACAAAAACGTTAAAAATTTCGAAAAATTAAGAATTGTACCAAAAAAACGTGTGAGTGACCAAAAGTATACATAATACCTAACATGAATGATCGAAAGTATACAAAGTCATACTAGGGTGATCGACTAGTGTTTTTTAGCAAACGTGAGTGATCGATGAAGTCATTTGCTCTTTTTGTTTTGTTTCAAAATGAATGTCCATTTCAGACAGTAGCTTATGTATCTTCTTGAGCCATGCAACCTCAGCTCTGTTATTCTTCTGCTTTGCTCTCAACAGACTCCACAGCAATCCAACTCTTTTGTTTCGCCATTTTCCAATGAATTTCTCCGTCTTTATTTTTCTTAATGGATAACCTCATCATACCGCCAATTTAATGCACAATAGTTAATCGATAATAACATGCATAACAAATAAGAGGGCAAAACTTATCTCAATGAAAATCAAATAGATTGATAGTTGAATTGGTTAAACTGGCCCTCTTTAATTTATAACTTTTTTTCATTTTGAATGTTTCCCTATTTAACATTACTTACGTACCTTTAGTTTCATTCTGATTTCGCCCGTGGGTACTTCTGATATTAAATAAAACGTACATATTATATATTGAACATGATTTTATTGAATGATTTGTCGTGAATTTAAAGCTTGACTAACCTTGTTATTAGTGGTTATGCAAAATAAGAAACTCTATAAATGTGAACTTGTTAGTAAATAATGTGTTCTTGCCTTGAATAGAATTTATATGACATCATTGAGGTGACCGTTACGTTTTGATTGAGCATTAAAATTTGATTTTTACAAAATGTTAAAAAGGGGATTCTATTTCAAAAAATAGTTCTTAACAATGTTAAAGAATAATTGAAACTGGAAAATCCAGTTTTCTTTTTCAAGTGTGACATGGTTGTGAAGATAGAATTAAAAATTGATATTTTGTACCAATTCATTTCGTTCTTAGGTTCTTAACAATGTTTTTTTCTTTGAAAACTTAGGTCGTTTAATCTAGAGTTGAGAGTTGACATAGTACTAGAAATCGAAACGACTACTTGAATTATGAATTCCATATCGTCAACGTACATACTATACATTGACATAAAGTACTACACCCTCCGTTTCGATATGTTTGATTGTTTGAAAAAAGGAGTACTTTATTAATAAATAGTGCAAGATTACTAATATGTCCTCAAACAAATATATTGAATTATATCTTTATTATTGACAAAAACTACTTTATAGGGATAAAAACGAAAAAATAAACTTAAAACTTCATTGTAAATATAAACAATCAAACATTTTAAAACATGATAAAATTCATAGACAATCAAATATATTCAAACGAAAGGAGTACCTTCATTCTTCTTTAATTGTTCTTTTATCTTTTAACTTTTTATTTTCAAATAATAGTTATAGTTCTAGCATAATTAATTATACATTTACATTTTTAATGTGTTTTTCAATTAATTTTTTTTATAAAGTTATCCACCAATCAGGTATACAGTTTAATTGATTCTTGTTTTATATTTTGAATGTAATCTTTGACTACTTTTTATTTTCATTTATCTATTCTATATACAAATGAATCAAAAAGGAGAACTACAAAAGAAAGGAAAACGTATACTTACAAAGTTGCATAAATGAATATCAAGAGTCGATCGAAGTAATGCAAACTTAAGATAGAAAATCTAGAGGTGGATACTAAGATTGATACTCCAAATCATTACAAGCAAACAACATGTCTGAATTGAAGTTAATTAGGTTAGCTCATGTTTCCATATCACCCCAAGAAGGCACAAACTCGGACCTCCAGGGAGACCATCAAAACACAGCCTCGAACAAACCCTAACCTAGAGAGTAGACACACTCACGCAACAGACGATTACATGCATACGACCCTAATAATACTTCGAAGGAACTAACTAAAAGTAACCCATTATCACATATTTGTTCGTAACACAAACACTTAATTGTTCTGTTAATGAAGTGAGAGCAAACGAAAATTACAGAAAAGACAATGTGTATTAATTAACTAACCAACAAGATAATAATCAATAGGCATTGTCTTTTAGAACTCATCTGCTTCTTCCTTCATAGCATCGCCAAGCTAGGCCCCCGCTTTGATCGCTCCACGTTTAGGCTCCCACACCCTTCTCTGTTGCACCTGATAGCGCAGCAAAGTTCCTACTGTTGTTGGATTGGAGAGACTAGATGAACCATTGCGTGGTGGTGAAAATGTCACCGGAAGGTATTCATCCTCGCTACAACAAAACCTCGACTCCTGGAAATGCCTAATCAACTCCTCTTTTCCCTTCAATTCCATTCAAATTCAAATGTCAAGGGAAGAGTTTACTGCTACTTTTTTTCATGGGAGAAGAATAACGAGCAAAACTATGATATCAACAAAAATAGCATATGCCACAGTATTTTATACTGTATAAACTACAAGATGCACAACCGAATCAGTGAAATATCAATTCACTCAATTTTCCTATTTGTCCTATTTTCCACCCTTTACAACTCAAATATTCAATCTTTATCAACTCCAAACCCCAAAGATCAATCCCTAACAACTCAAAAACTCTAATATTCAGTCTTTCTCAACTCAAAAGCTCAAATAGTCAAATCATGCGCCATGTAGATAAGTGAACCATTTCGGAAAAGGGGTGTACTCCGGAATATAATAAATTTACTAAATGTTGCATAATACTACACATGTACCAAATAATAAATGCAAACAAAATAACAAATTATACCCTCATTGAAATTTCTCATGTTTTTCTCGAATTATATGAAAAAACAGGAGCTGTTTGAAACAAAAGTGGAAGCTTTAGTATGCATTATGAAATTATACTGCATATTCCATAATTTAGAGGGATTTAATTATGTATGGGGGTTCATTTTAATAGATAATCTTGGCATTGATGTTTGAGGATTATTGAATTAGCAGTAATCTTACTCATTAAGTGGTACAGTGAATCGTGAATCGGTGATGAACCAAAAACATAAAAAATAAACAAAGCAAACACAATTACATCACTCAAAAGAAACACAACAGAATCCAAATATGGTAGCCCACAAAATACAGCTCAAAAAAGTTACATAACGTGAGCGTATATGATTAAAATTTAGGCAATAACCTGAATCCTGGCCCAATTGAGTTTGCAAATTTTGTTGGATGATTTTACATTCAGAAAATTCTGACTATCTCGCCATTTATGCCCATCCAAGAGGTACATAATTCTTGAAGCAGCTTTCGAGCTTGTGAAGTTGACGAAACTATACCCCTTATTGTTATGAGACCTTCATTTAAACCAAACACCAACATCATTATATTGTAAACGAACACTTTCACCTTTCACCTTTCACCTTTCAAACTTCAACTTTAATTTAACTAACCAACAAATATACAATAAGAAGAAGCTATACTTATTAATAAATACTGTAAAAAGAGGTTACCCAAAATCCATAGGCAGATACAAGAAGTCATACTCCAACTGATGTTCCATGCAGTAAAGGTCCAACCACTTAATCAAATCATCTCTCCTAATAGCAAGTTCAAAAAACAAATATTATATCATCAATAAAACTTACGCTCCTTCATCTAATTCTTGTTAGGAAATAATAAAAGAACCTTAGATTATTTGGGATGTTCCGAATCATGACAGAAGTCTTGTTGAGACGACGAGGACGACGATGGTGATTATTGGATTTAGTCCTCCACGTGGCTGAGTTTGGATTGGGAGAAGCATATCTCCGAAGTCTAGGAGGAGGTGAGTATACAGTAGGCCTTCGAACTAATCTAGTGTGTTCATCTTCATCTTCAAGTTGTGGAGGAGGAGGAGGAGGAAGAAGAAGAGGTGGAGGATTATTATGAATATGATGATTTGGTAGAGAGTAGTGGGTGAATGGGTGATGATGATAGTAGAAAAGAAAGTAAGTATTGTTGTAAGGGTTGTTGAAGTTGAGTGATGGGTCAAAGTAAGGAAGAAAGTAAGGTTGGGGATGAAGAGGATAGGGTGGTGGTGGTGGTGGTGGTGGTGGTGGGTGGGATAACATCACCGTAACAGTTGAAGGAATGAAGGAATGAAAAGAGAAGAAAAATTGCAGGAAGAGAAGTAGGAGTAGTATGTAATAGTTGAAGGAAATGATGATGATGAGTGTGTGATGAGTTATAAGTGAGTTTAGGGTTAACAAAAATTGCAGAACAAAAGTATGAGTGGGGGTGATAAGACTAGTACTTGCATACTTAGCTCTTCCGATTCAGAAACAAAATTTGTGCAAATGGTGTCATTTATCACTCACGTTTGTTAAAAAATATTATTCGATGTATATTTTCGATCACTCATGTTGGATATTATGATACTTTTGCACTCACGCGTTTTATCGATACAACTCTTAATTTTTCAAAATTTCTAACATTTTGGTAAAAACATTTTAGTCATTATCCCATAATTTTTAACTTCCATCAACTGGCATTCATTAACTTTCATTACAATCTACACTTTCATGATAAAATTATTCACAAATGACTAGAATACCCTTATCAAAATGTTAATTTTTTTGAAAAATCACTAATTGTACCAAAAAAATCTATTGATTAACCTAAAATATACTTACATAATATCCAACATGAGTAATCGAAAGTATACAAAATCATATTCGGATGGTCGACTAATATTTTTTAACAAACATGAATAATCAATAGAGTTATTTGTTCTCAAAATTTCAAACTTGTGGTTTCTAATTGGGGGAGGGGTGGGTAAAAATGTTAACTAGAAAATAGTTTATGAGTGATTATGTTAAAGATTTTGGGTTCTTGCAATATAAAATATGAAAAGACCGAAATAATTCTTTTAAAACAAATCTAATCGGCAGTGGAGTAATCAAATAAAGTTATTATTATAACGTTAATGATTATGTTTAATGTTTTTAATACTATCTCCATCTCTAAATGATTGTTATATTTTGACTTTTAGTGATCAATAAAATAAGATTTAAAACGTAAATATCTGTTATGCAATATACAAAAAAGTTATAAAAATTGATATTTCAAAAATATATATTGAGACGAATCTAACAATGTCTCACAATGATATATTATTTCTTATCATTTAATAAGAATTCATGATTAAATTTTATTATGTTTGACTAACAAAATCAAAATATGACAATCTTTTAGCCATGGAAGGAGTATAAATCATCTAACTCACATTTTTTAGACGTTAATAATGATATCAGAAGTCATACATTATCCTTAATTACAATTGTATGATCACCCTATAGAGTTCATTATTTTCAGGATAACTTTGAGCTCTTTCAAATTATCCGATTTATTATGTTTCCGCTGTTGTGTGTATGAGTGTTACAAAATTAACGAAGATTGATTAACGAATTAAATGTCCATTCTAATCTAGGATTTATTGTTTAGCACAACCTTCCATTGTACAACCTTCCACTGTCTATTTCGTGAGGTAATTATTTTTTGAATCCTTACTAAATGTATGAGAGATGCGTTCGATTTATGAAACATCTTTTTAGTATACAATAAATGCCTGAAACACATATTCAAATACATATCGAATGTATGTTTTATACGTTGAGTAAAAATAAAATAAATATAAATTTGTATATTAAAACTAGTTGTTTCAAAAATATATATATGCGCTATTAAATGAGTTCACATTTTGGATTGATATAGTATGAATGACAATGATTAAAATTGAATGGAAAATAGACAAGAAGGAGTAATTGGTTGTAGTAGTTGATTAGACATGGTGAAAGACATGATGATGGAGATTGCAGACGGCCGGCGCCATGTCAAAACAATGCAGCTTTTTAAATTTGGATCGATTTCCCAAAGAGCCTATATATATAGTACTATATGTAGTAGTCCGTAATATGTTGCTCTTTGCTATTCCCATTAATCCATTATTGTTGTAGACACTACTGTCTACTATTATTACTATAAGATCTTCTCTACCTTTTTAAGTAACTCGGATCACTACTATACTATCCTACTAGATATTCGTGCCTCGTCCAACCCTGTCTTTTTTCACAATAATCCATGCTTCAAAATACTCATTATAAAAAAAATACTCATTATATTTGTAGTACTCCAGTATTGTCTAACTTTCATTATTAATAATAATAATTACTCCTAATACATTTATAAAGTAATATAAAAAGGTTATTTAATCTTTTATGAAAGAATCTCAAATATAAATTTGTATTGATATTGATTTATAATACTAAATTCAATTTATAAAGAGTGTTTTTCTATATTAATATAAATTAAGAAGCCTTTAATATATTCACAATTTTTATTTATACCCTTATAAAGTAATTATTAATACTCCAGTTATCACTTAACTACATGATGCAATCATTATATGTTTTACATTATTATATGCAAATAGGACATTAAGAGAAAAAATGGTATATTATACATTGATTTATATAAAATTACATATTCTTTTTGGTTATTATTGAAATATCTAGAAAGATATTTTTTATAAATTGGAGATTGTACTAATTAATTATAATATACAAATAATAATAAAAAGTTACTTTTATATAAAATTTTATTCAGTTTACTCAATATAAATTTAATACTTTTTTATTAAAATAAAATAATAACAATTAATTAATTGTTAAAATTAAACACGCACAAATAAAATCATAATAACAAATGAAGGCAGTAATAGAGTATCATTATGTAGACAAAACGTGTAGTGGCTCAAGATGGAAGCTAATTTATTGTCCATCATATCAATGACACATGAGTTTGTAGTACTTCTTCCATCCCTAATTGACAGGGATACTTTTTCAAAATAAAAAAACCTTAACTAGTTTCTATTTAGTTTAAAAAGTTGGAGGAAAAATATAGATTGTGAGTTGAATTTAAATTTTCTTAAATCTTTGTGCCAAATGAAATGTCCTTAACAAAAAGGAATGGAGGGAGTACTCTTTTTTAGTCTTCATACCACCCATTTTCTTAGTAATTAATAATTATGAAATTATATAGGGTTAATGGCATGAAAGATCACTGAAATTTGCTAAATTTTTCATTTCGATCACCCTCTTTTCAAAGTGAGTGTTTTAGATAACTTAATTACATTTTTTCGTTAAAATTTGGTCACTAGGCCGCTTTGAAATATTTCGGGTGCATTTTGTAAGTTTTTATTGAGGGTAATTTTGTTCCTTGACATTTAATATATATTACTATTACAAATATTTATTACCCTCGCTAAAAACTTTCAAAATGCACCAAAAATCTTTCAAAACGCCTCAGTGACCAAATTTTAGCGAAAAAATGTAATTAAGTGATCTAAAACACTCACTTTGAAAAGAGGGTGATTGAAGTAGAAAGTTTAGCAAAGTTCAATGATCTTTCATGCCATTAACCCAATTATATATGTACTTCTAATCAACAAATAAAAAATATATATATTACTATTACAGATATTTATTACCATACATTTCCACTAAATAAGATCTTGAACAAAAAAACCAAACAATACATTGAAACTCAAAATTAACAAAAGTTTCAAAATCATTTTTTTTTCCTAAGATGATAACCAAGAGCATTAGTAGTAAATTCTTCAAACATTCACCTATAATTAATATAGGTAAGGGAATGAATACAATAAAAAATATTTACTTTTAGATTTTCTATATTAAGTAGAACGTACAATTCATTTTACACCATCATACTATGATCCTATTTCATGGTTTAAAGATGAAGATTCCCTCTATTAAGTTCCTGTTTTTTTATATTACGTCAATTTTTATCATATCGTTTAAAGTTTTAGTATTATCAGCATCTTTCTTAAAAAAATAAAATTATACTAATTAAATTTATATTATTGAAGCTAAAAATTTATTGGAACTTTAAAATATAAATTTATTTCAGGTTTAATTATTTTCATCTTTGTTTGACCCATTTAAATTGATAAAAGAAAAAATATATACACCCTTTCTTTAAAGGGCTTTATATGGTGTACCTTAGAGGATGAAGATAATGGAGGTGGTGTACTTGTAATTAATACGTTTGTTACTATTATAAATAAATATATTTGTTTAGTTATTCTTGACCTCTAAAAAAATTAATAAATGTGTTATTGTAATTGTACCCTTTTAATAAAACAACGCTACATTACTTCAGGAACCCACTTCTCGGATTTAGGGGGAGCAATAAAACAAAGTAAAGTTTAGAAGAAAAATCGAGGCTTAATAAATTATCATGATGCAAATTGAAAATTGGGTGATAGTTCAAGGTGCAACACCAAAATAAGCCAATTTTCTTAGCACATTTAGAATTTTAAATTTAGAAAAGTTGAAGGGCTTATTTGGGGTGGATCAGTAATCAGTTTAGGACTGGCTTGGTGGGCTGACTTTAAGGGTTTATTTGGGGTGGGCTTAACATTGAGTCGGTTTGACGGTTGATGTTATTTTTGGCCTGACTTGGTTTTTTGAAAGTAGTTATAAATTTAAGATAGGCTATTAGCTCAGAGCCTCAGAGGCCAAATTTCAAAATTCCATCATGTTTTGTTCTTATTTTAGCATAGAAAATGAATTTGCTGTCTTATAAGTCATTACAAAAAAAAAAAAAGATATTATTCACATTATCATTTGAGTTGCCATACTGAAAATTATATTGTTTTCGTTTACTAAAATTTAAATGAATCACTATTTATTCTATATAGAGAAACTTTAAGTGCGGATAATTAATCGCCGCTTTAACTTCGCTCTTATCTTTTTCTAATAAATTTATAGGCCCAGAAAATCTTTTGATGATTAGTTGCAAAATTAATAAAAGTAAAGAAATAATAAAAAGAGTAGATTTCTTAGAAGTGGTTGGAAGTTGTCTCCAGAAATTGAACCTCATGTTGGACATGACACGGACCGAGCTTTAAATGATTTAATTTAAGTAGGCCACAACCTAGCCAAGTCAATAAATTAAAAATATAATAATTCACATGTTAACTATTCCGTATTATAGTGTTAGGTACATATTTAGTTATGATTATGACCACATTGTATAGTGGCGAACAAATATGGGGACTTCAATTATATTGGTTGTACGCTTATAGAAAAATGAAGCATATTATTTTTAATTTTCAAATATCAATAATTATCATTCACTTTATTATTTTTCATAAATCTGTATATCGAAAATTGAAAGATTAAATTGAGAAAATCAAATATAGTAAAGAATATTTAGCCTGTAAAAATCAAAATATGTATATGATCGCTCGTACACAGAAGATGAGCACCGAAAGACATGCCTTCAAAGGATTCATCTATAGTCATCCACATGAAACCACATCCACCACAAAAACAGCTACAAAAATTTACTGTTAAGAGTTATGAAGGTGTTATGGATTATTTGCACACGCGATACATATTTATAGGGACCATTTGTTCATCATTACTCCCTCCTTCCCATTTTGTTTGGGTTGTTTTGACTTTCACGGTAGTCGAGACACGATTTAAAACATAAATATCTCGAATTCAACACACGCAAAAAATTATAAAAGTTTGATATTTGAAAAATATACATTGTAACGAACCTAACAATATCTCATATGACTATTTTATTTCTTTTAGACTAATAGAAATTCATGGTCAAAATTTTTAAAGTTTGACTCCCAAAATAGAAAGTGGACAAACAAATTGGGATGGAGGGAGTATAATTTATAAGACTAAAGCATAACGATCACCTACTAAAATGAATCCATTTCGATAATTACCTCACATTATTAAATATATGGATGAAATATGATTATTATGATCCACTAAACATGCATTAAGACAGTAGTAATGGGAGGACGATAAATAATGAGCAGAACAGCAGCAATAAGCTAAGCATTATTATTAGAATGGTTGAAGATGATGATGAGCAATTGTATATATTTATTAGGAGGCACATAATAATAAAAGAAGGCGACTAGTGTATGAAGTTAGATGTATGTGTTGTATATAATGATGGGTTGATGAAGATTGAAGCCATGGGGGTCTGCCTTTGTCTCCTCTCAACACAACCTCATATTGCATTCTGGCCCCTCAACTACTTCTTCTTCATTTCCATTTCCCACTAGCTAACTGCTTAGCTATGTACATTGCAACTTGGACCAATAACATTATCATTAACTTACATGTATGTATTTCAACTCAAACCATAAATGTGTAATTATTATTACTCTCGCCACTAGCTACGATAAACCCACGTACAAACTATAAGGTATTGTTCAAACGATTATTAATAAACAACTCAACTTTATTATCCTATATAACAACGTGGGATAACTTATAAAATAGTCTCATATACGGAGTAATATGTGTAAATTACATACACATTATTAGTTGGTTCTCGTTATAAATGTTAAATATGCACAAATCGGTCTTTCATATTGGTCGAAAATGTGTATCTTAGTTCCTATTTTAAGGGGGACATAATTGGAAAGATCGATTAAAGTACACATTCGGCTAATATTAGAGACTAAAGTTCACATAAGAAATACTACTTAAGTTTTGAAATTTATAATTTGGCCCTATTTCGTCAACATTTAACATCGCCTTCAAAAGAGGGAATAAACTGCACATTTTACACCAATATCAGTGACTATTTATATATATCATACTATTGGAAATAAAATACAACTTACACATATTATTTGGAACCATTTTAATAATTTTTTCTAATATTGTGCGGCACAAATTCGATATTATAAAGTAAAGTTATTGTTGTTTAATTACTTCTATTAAATTATCTCTAGGTAGGTCCTGGTATTCAACTATAGTAGATGATATGCAAAATTGCAAATACATTCATATAAATGCATGATGCTGTATTATCCATTGCATGATAATAAATTAATAATGTGAATGCTGAAATGCATAATGATAATCGAGGTGAATAAAATAGGGAGTATATCCTAGTGAAAAGGGATGGTTTGGTATTTATTCATGGAATGAATAATAATGCCAGACAGATTTGACTTATAATAATAATTGTGGTTTATATATATATTGGTATTATTATTAATGAAAGAATCGTAACTTCCCTACATGTATACATGATTACCTTCTAAAATGGTCCCAAATCAATATAACTAATTGATACTAACAGCTCATTACTATTTGCTATCCTCAAGGAGCGTCGATATATCGTTGAAGCTAAGATCAGCTCATTTGTCTTGCATTTCATACCTGTGGATCATCTACTCATCATATGTTATCTGTTACGTCTGCATCCTCTAATATAATTAATACTCAACTCCCTCAAATAAAATTATAATAATCGATTTTGTACATACAGCTTGCCTAGTATGATATACATAACGATTAATATAGTTCATAACAAGCTATCACGTCAATACGAGGGATAGAGGGACTAATTATTATTGATTTTAAATATGTTTGAAGCGAGATAATAAGCATTATATTCTGTAGATTTGCCCATATATATGATGAATGATCATAAACGCCACGTACTAATTATATACTTATGAGTTAATCACGCCGTCATTCAAGTAATAACGAAAAAAGTTTGAGAGGAAAACAATATATATAAACTTGTTAAACCAATATGACTACTGGTTTTCTGGAGCTTCTAATCATAGATAGATGCATGCATGCATGCATGCGATTTTTTTAATAATTAATACCCATTATTTTAATGTAATAATATATATTTTATGAATTATCAATTACTCATCATATAGAAGAATTTATTCCCCATCAATTATTCATATCTTTCAACAGTATAGACAGTGATGTTATCAATAATAATCATCGATCAATAATGAACAACCAATAGTAAAAAATTTCCATTTAATTCTCAAATTATACAAAATTTTGTATTCATCAGACATCTCTCCATATATTTTTCCAAGAGATATGTCGTCACACATGTATCATAAAGTTTATAAAACATTTAAATTTATCTCTCAACAACAACTTTATTCTCTATAACCTTCCAATTTAGTCAAAACGACAATTTGGTACTTCATAATAAAATGAACCCACAAAAAATAGATATTATGTCAAATAATATAAGATAAGAAATGTGTATCAAAATGGATGGAGGACATATATGATGGGGTCTAAATTATACTACTCCCTCCATCTCATTTTGTAGTTTCAGTTGTTTTTTACAGTCATTACTGTTTAAAATGTAAATATCTCTTGTTTAACATGCGTAAAAATTGTAGGAGGTTGATATTTTAAAAATATACATAGTATCTAATAGCATCCTACATGACTTTATAGTTTTTTGTTGAGTAATGAAAATTCATGGTTAAAGTTTTCAAAATTTAATTCATAAAAGAGAAAGTATAAGTATATACAGTATTATATAACATAGTATGTAACGTAACTATGGGACTATTTCTCCATTATCTAGAATTAGGAAGATGTAGTTTTTATATCAAGACCACTAGCCAACATGAATTCGATGGAGGAGGTGGGGACATATTAAAAAAGATAAATAAATAAATAGATAAAATCCACTTTTCATGATTAATACTACTCCTTATAAATAAATAATGAAAAGATTGATGATGAGTACAGTAGCATATATGTTGACATACGTTTTTGTGCGTAGTGATGGAGGACGCTTGAATTTGTGCCCACTATTTTAAGGCTCATATTCATATTCATAATATTGCTTTCTCAAATTATTTCCCACCTCAATAAAACTTCGACTCTGTCTTCCCTCGGAGTTTTGAACAACCACAATCACAAGATTCTTTCATTTAATTTGGTTGATCAATTAAGATATCATCATCATTTCGATCAGCATTATTACTAATATTTAAATTAAGTGATGATGATTAAGTCATTATCTGGGTGCATCTGAGCTCCCAATGGTATTTGGGATACCAATAGGATTACACCATTGTATAATACTACTATAACGTTCCAATATGTTAACAAAAGTACGAAATGTGTATTGAACATTTTAGCAAACAAATATTTTTTATTCATTGAAAAAAATGTAATCGTGTATTTCGTTCACATCATATGCCTTGTACAATTCCGCAATTCGTACCTTATATATATATATATATATATATATATATATATATATATATATATATATATATATATATGTATGGCCGAAGTTATAAGGCTTTATCAAGATTATGATCCATACTACTATTATTAGTATACTCCCTCATAGCCATCGACCTTGGGTTTGGGCTAGACAAGTGAGTAGTGAATAAAGTATTGTATTCAAAATTAAAACCACACCAAGGCACTATTATTTAAGATCAACAATCAGAATTTCCTAAAAAAAAAAATTAAATTTCTGTACGGTACATATAAAGTAATTCCGACCACCGAATTTCAAAAAAGTATCATGTAGCAGTAATAAGTGAGCCCAAATAGTTATACACCTTCATCCCTAAATGATTGGTACATTTTTTTTGTGGTCAAACTTTAAAAAAATTGATCAAGAATTCTCACTAAACGACAAAAAATAATATAGTCATGTGGGATCTTTGTTAGATTCGTCTCAATATATTTTTTTAAGTATCAACTTTTCACAATTTTATCTCATGTAGAATGAGAAACATTTACGTTTTAAATCGTATTTTATTGACCATAAAAGTTAAAATTGCTAATCGTTTAGGAATGAAGGGAGTATTAACTATTCTTTGGGTTTGATAAAAGTCCCATCTTGATGAGGTAAACTTGAAAAGAAAAAGCAGAGTATAAGTTTGGTGTTGACTAACTAGTTGTTCCAAAATCCAAATACAATAATGAAAGAATCCTTACTGTATTCACATAATCAAGCAATTCAATAGTGTAAGAATCCTAAACATATTAATGTTGATGCAAGCCGAGAGATTGGAAAATATTTGAAGGCAGAGACAAATGGTAATAGTGAAATGCACACATGCTTATAATCTGAAAGAGATGCTATAAATACACAAGAAAGAAGAGGTGCAAAAGAGAGCAAGACTGCATAAAGCACATAAATAGGTTGTTTGACCAGTGAGCCCACACATGACTTTGACCACCCACATATCGAATCCCCAAAAATCACAATGCTTATTTACTTCTTTACCCTCCAAACATACAAAAATGTTGAACATAATGGTAATTTGAAAAGGGGTAGGGGGGACCAGAGTCAATGTTGAACAATTTCTACATTTGCTTTAACAGTGATTCTTTAGGAGCTGGTCTGTTTCACTAGAAAAGAAGTGAGCAATTTAATAGTGTTAAAATGCATAAAAGATAAGACAATGATACACAGTAAAGCAAAAGAGACAGTACACATAGCGGGCAAAAACAAGAAATACCAGGGCATCTTGCTCTAGCTTTCTCTACTTTTAATGTGCTTTACTCAAATAATTAAAACAAATCCTCTTCCTCTTCCTCCCAATTAAAATCAAAGGAAATGACATCATCTCCTACATTAGAGAGGGGAGGAGAGGAGAGGAGAGGAGAGGACCTATCTCTTATGTACATCAACAAATTCATAAGCTAGCAGAAACGAAACAGAACTCGGCGCAGTGTTAACCTTGCTAGGAAAAAATAATTTATAAATAGTACTACTATCAATCCAAACTTGCCTATAAACTGTACAAATATCTTATTCAACTTTCCCATCCCAATTTTTGAACTTCAAACACTTCCACCGTTCCCTATATACCTATCTTTCATATCTTCACATTCCTTGGAAACCGCAAATTCCAAAAGGAACGAAAAAGGGTGGTCATCATGCCTCCTTCATCCATCAAATGTATATACTTGCCCCATATCTGTTCAGTGGCCAATACTCAAAAAAATTCAGCCACCAAAAATTCGCATGACCCGATAAGATTGATCAAATCAGGGACTCGTATTGAACGTTAGCTCTTGACCATCACAAGAACCTAATGAAACAGGTCCACGGTTTTCCTTTGTCACCTGTCTTCAACAAAAATTCTCCCAATGAAATCTCGAAATCTCTTTGAGTATAGCTTTGGATCAACGGCTGAGATAGAAGTCGGGTCAGCTTGTAAGGATTTATATGCATGTTCTAATTTCTTGCTGATGTCGTAATCTTGTAAAATGTCAATGATTCCAAAGTAGAGAACCACTTCATAGACTTCACTACTACTGCGAGGAGGAGGCATAGTTCCAAACATTCCAGGAGCATATTGGTCAAAATCACTTCTTCGAGCTACTCTCTCTGCTCTGGCAGGCATGTTGGCGCCCAGTCTAATAAGCGGTTTCCTAAACATAATAAATAGCAATTTCAAAAATATTAACATAAGCGATAAAATGGAAAGACAGTTGCACAGTCTGACATCTATATATTAAAATGCAGTTGAAAATATAGGCAATATTGAGAAGAAAGTTTCAAACATATAATTTGAGTATCGACAGATCATCAACCAAGAAAATGATTTTATCCAAGAAAACAAAAATAACACAACCATGTTCCAGATGTCCCACAAATAAATTGGTGTCCTCCAAACTGCCTCAACCAGAGTTTTCAAAAATTTCTCAATTATTCAACTGCCATAATCAACAACTATTGAAGAGGGATTATTGGTGACCCCATTGCTATTTAAATTTCAGAGAGCATTTTAAGATGCTTCTTCCACATCTTTCTGAACTAATAAGATTGGTCAGAAAATCCAAATCACTGATGGACTTACTTATATATCACGGCTTTACCAAATGTCCACAACAAGCATATATTTTCTAAGATCACGAATCAAAATTACAGAGGTAGTATAGTTACTTACCGCCCAGCCAAAACCCGATCCATGTCTTGTAGTTCTGCTTCAAGGAATCGACAACCACGCATAAACTTTTCAGTTTGAAAGGAATCTTTATTACCTGAAAGCAGACCAACTCGCTCAAGAATTCGCTCAAGAATTCATGTCAAACAATATGGTATCAACAGGACGCATGTTTCAAGATAGATTACCAGTGCGCAATAGAAATGGTGATAACCCTATCTTGTCACCAGTATGCTCATCACGGAAATGAAGGCCAACTAACAAACTATAATCCATAATTCTCTCGGACTCCAAGAACTCACAATCGCGATCAATTTGCCTGCAAATATACACATCGTCATAAAAAACATGAGCTTATATGGGGTGAAATATAATAAACGAAACATTGAAAGGGAAAGTATCACTAACTTGATTAATTCATGATACCAATTTCGCTGGATACGAAAAACATAATTTAGATCCAGGTCTTTGAGGGTGGTGGTTTCATCAATCTCGCCCTCAGGTTTATCTGTTGTGCGGCCATGGGATGACCCTTTGAGATCAAATCTTCTGTGGATTCGGTACTCCGAGCAAAACAGATTGCCCATAACAACAAAACGAGTCTGATCGCAAAACATATTAATAAGATTAGTTAAACAGATAACTCCAACTCCTATTATAATTTTCAAACATGGATTACTCACCTTCACACCACCAACTGGTTTTACACAGTGAACACCATAGAATTTTGTGATGAGAGAATTCTCATAACGAGAAACGTGCTCAAAATAACTTGGAAGCATTTTGATGAGGACCTGGAAAGCAATTGATAGAACTCTAAGAATGTGAACTGGTTGATCCAAATCAGATAAAATTTTATATGCACCAGAAAATTGATTTGGTCTATCCAATATCAAAGTGTAAAGTGTCATCCGTAAGAAGGAGAAGTGAAAGAGTTAGGTTACTAACCTTGGCCTCTGCTTTCCTCACTGTTTTGATCATAAACCTATCATCCTGAGTAAGGTAAAAAAAACTTCCACTCTTTCCAGGAGATGAAAGTTCCCTAAGAGCATCATTTCCACATATAGCCATCATGTAATCAGCCGGATCCACTTGGAATAGTTCCCTCAAACACCTAGACGACACTCCAAATAATCAATGACCATGACAAGAATAAAAGGCATCAATACTTCAATGGAATATTTGATACAAATACAACGTAAGATACTAGCTATACAAATAGATCATCTCGTTTCACACTTCAAAGTCAAGAGGTGAGCATATGAACACATAATTTCGAGCACTCAATGGCATCTTGATAGTTGCATCAAATTATACCTGAAAACCATTGGACAATAGTCTTTCCACCTGAACTCTACTGATTGATGAGGCGGTGTAAGCTTTGATCCTTCCGTAGGAAACCTTGTCCAGAACTTCTCATTAGGATCAAAATCAGTTTGCTTAAGTTCCCGAGTAACAGAGCCATGTTTTCCAATTGAATACCTATACAAAAGGGTCACTTTCATTCACACAAAACTGGAATGTTTAACTGTACAGGATAATTCAATGAACAATCGGGAAAATTGATGATACCAATCACTGAATATCATTACTTACCTAATACCCAACTGCAAATTGAGCATCAAATCATAATTTTTATGGCCTTTGGATATGGTGAGCCCGGGCTTTTTGGCTTCTCCAGTGAAACAAGGATTTCTCCTGAACTGCTTAATGACATCCCGATCCACCTTCAAACCATCCTTATAAAGCATTGATGCCTCGACAGTATCAACAATATCGCAGGTAATATCCCCGGCCTCCCCATCGGATTCCCATATGCATATCCTCGGGAAACTCCTCTCGGTGATGCTCACCCTCCCTCCGTCTAAAGAGGGCCTCTTCTTGACCGCCCCCGCATTCTCCTCCACAACCATGAGGGGAGCAGACAATTTACTGGTAAACAATTGGGCAACACTAGTGGTCTTGAGAGAGTTATGTGGTGGATAAAAGGTTCCGTTGAGAATCTGATTATTCGTTGTTGCATTTCTGGAGTTGTCTTTAGTCCAGCACCCGATATAGCAACTCCCATCGGGCCAAGTAAAAACACCATGGCCTTTGGGGGCACCATATTCCCAATTTCCATCATAGCGATTGCCATTAGCCCACACCAAAACACCCCTCCCATGGATGACCCCGTTCTTCCATTCGCCTTTGTAATCGTTCCCGTTGCTCCAAACATACCTCCCTTGGCCATCCTGCAGATTCCGCTTCCATTGACCTTGATAGTAATCTCCGTTGGAGTAGTGCTTCACTCCGTACCCATGTTTCCTGTCGGCTAACCAGGAGCCTTTATAGAGATCGCCGTGGGCTCCGATGAAAGTACCTTGGCCCTCCATCCGACCCGATTTAAATTGGCCCTGGAAAGAAGCACCAGATGGCCATGAGAATTTGCCGTCGCCGGAGGCCTTGCCGCGCTTCCAGTCGCCCTCGTACATACAGCCGTCCTTCCAGAGGTACTTGCCGGATCCGTGAGGAGCAGTGGCGGAGAAAGTGCCAATGTAGAGATCCCCATTAGGCAGATGCTTCTCGATGATCTCCGGCGTCGGCGTTACCCTCCCAGTGCTGCTGCTGCTGCTGGGTGGCTTCACTTTATCCATTGGCTCCTCTGATAAATTGGGCTTCCCAGATTCAGGCATTTTGTGGAAAATCAACTAGAAAATCAAAGAAATGTGCAAGTGTAGTTGAGAAAAAGGAAGATAATGAGGAAACCAACTGAAAATTGGAGGTCAAGTTTGAGCATTTCCTTATCTCCTCTTTCTCTCTTTCAGCTTCAAATGAATTTTGTCTCTCTAAAAATTAGGGTGAGGGAAACTGAATCTGTAATTCGAGAGAGAGAGAGAGAGAGAGAGAGAATTAGAAGTGAAAAGTTAAAGAAGAGAGAGAGAGAGAGAGTCGGGCACAGATTCCTTTTGATGAGCCGGCGTAGCATAGAATTGCATTTCTCAAGAGAAGAAACCACCTCATTAACCAGCTAGTACTATTACCCTAATAAAACCGGCACATATGCTTTTAAGGCATAATAATACGTACACATAGATATAATACAAACACATACAACTTGATTTTTTTTACTGTTGTTCGAATGAAATTTCATTTTCTTGAAATCTCTTAAAAAAAAGGCTTAAATTCTGACAGGCCCCTGAACTTTGCTCATCTGGTCAATTTGGCCCCTGAAGTTTGAAAATAGGTCTACTTACCCCCTAAACTATCCTAACTGGTCATTTTGGCCATTTTCACCTTAAAATGAAGGGTAAAATAGGCATACAACAATAATAGGCATTACAAGTTAATTTAAAAAGTAATATAAAATTAATATAAAATTATTAAATAATAATAAACCCCCACCCACCCCACCCTAAAACCGTTCACCATTGATAGAACTTGCAAAATGTCTTTATTATATTTCATTGGGGGTTGGGGACGACGGGGGGAGGGGGATTATTTATTTTATTTTATTTGTTTTTAATAATTTTATTTTCTTTTAAAAGAGCCCTAATATATTTTCTTTATTAAAAGTGACCCCAAAATGTCTATTATATACTAAATTCCTATTTTGTCCTTCATGAAAAGTTAAAATTTGTTAATTTGCCCTGAACAGTTATGAAAATGGCCAAAATGACCTGTTGTAAAAGTTCAGGGGGTAAGTAGACCTATTTTCAAACTTCAGGGGCCAAATTGACCAGATGATCAAAGTTCAGGGGCCTATCGGAATTTAAGCCTAAAAAAATTTTATTTCCGATGTTACTAGACTAAAAACATCATAAATATTATCGTACCTTGCTTCTTCTTATATTTACCATTTCTTTTTATATGATCAAGTTTCAATGTTTTTCGCAAATATACCCTTTTACCTCATTTTATCGGTTAATTCAATGCTCACAAGTCAGAAGTCACAACTCAAGACCACCACTTTTGTTGTTTCCATCCAGATGTGACGGAATTTGCTGGCCTTTTTGCCTTGGAAACTGCAAAGGCTAACATCGTCATTTTATACTCTCTTCAACCTTCAAAATTATGCACTTTTCAATTTTTAAAACATTTAAGGAGTTATTAGTTCATGTAGATCTATATCTTGAAATATATATACAAATTAGGAAAAAAGGAATAAGTTTTATGAGATGAAGTACTTATAACACCAACAACATAAGAAAGCCAATTATAAATTAATAATTTGGTAGACCATATATGCCAGGAGAGTGCTGGGTGCAAAAATTTGCTACCTTATTTGATAATTATTCAATAATCATAGTCAAATTTGGAAAGTTATGAGTCTCGACATAAAAACACTGCCTTCCAATTTTAAAGTTTAATTCACATGTGATCTTCTATTGGTTTATAACTTTCAATTTAGATCATATCCATTTTGTCTTAAATGTCTCCACGGCTTTCATCTTGCCTAAAATATTTTGGAATTTAGAGTTAATCGAATAGTCTAGTGAAAAAGGTTATTGCCAGTGACGAGAAGGTTCTGGGTTCGATTCTCATCTCATCGCTGATTTACAAAAACAAAAAAAAAAAACAAAACAAAATTTTGGAATTTACAATCTGTCAATCTCATCCCCTATAAGTTTGATACTTTTATTTTGTTAACTTATTTGATCCATAGAAACTTATATTTCTCCATAAAATCGAAATTTTACCTATATTAAGAAATTTGAACACATTTAATAATAATACAAGAGGCAAAGTGTTGTACTATTAAAAGTTACTGATGCAATTACACCGTGATACCAACCATAAATGGGGATCGGGAAGATGAGAGCATTAGCAACAGATGCCTCAAATCACTCATTATTTTATATATAAAATATGAAATTTGTAAAATCAGTGAAAATACACAAATATCAAATTTCATATTCTATAAAAATCCTCAAAAAAAATTCTCACCAAACTTATTTTTACACCATCCCCAAATATGCACTTTCACAATAAAATACTATATTATTTTGTTTTATTTTTATAAATATATCGATTTTGTAAATTTATTTCATATTTGAGCTAAATTTTTTTATTGAAGCTTAAAAATATAAATTTATTTCAATTTTATATTTTTATCTTCCTTTTTAAAATAAAAAACTAATTATTAATTATTTCAAATTTTATTATTTTCATCTCCATATTAAAATAATTTGATTTTGTCTTCAACATTTAAATAATTTGAGTTTTCTCTAACTTGGAGCTAAAAAATATAGAAAAAATTGATTTGAGGAATATAAATAGGATTTGATTATGTATAAAATGCTAAAACTAGGTTCTAAAATTGATAAAGTGGTATGAGAAGTTGATTTTATAAAAAATGTATGAGTGATTTGCTGCAAATGCTTTAAACATGTTCCATGCGTAATTAATCCTTCTCAGTAATTTATTTAAATTCGTTCATTCTCTAAGTTTCATTGAAACACCCTTATCTTGTAATGTGCTTTATTAATAAAATGCTCTCTTCAAATTAAAATAATTTACATTAGCTAGTGACTCAACAACTTTGTGGCATTCAACCTAACTTCAATATAGGAGGTTATGGATTCAAGTCTTGTTGGAGACAATTGTCTCATCATATTGAATTATGGAGTAACTCTCTATTAATTAGTAATTTATGTGTTCATTATTTGTAACCGAATTTATATTTTTTTTTAGTTGAATTCATGTTTTAAAATTATACATTCAGAGTAATTATGAAAGTTTTTTAAAATATGAATCCAAATATATAAATTTTAAACTTTTTCAAAATAAATAATAATTGATAATCAAAGTTTAAGTTTAAAAAGCTAAAATTATAGTTATTTTGAATTGGAGATAATAAATAAATTTGAGTTTAACAAAAGTAGAACGTATGTGCACATTCAGCTTGTGTGATTTTTTATTGGTATTTATCATATATGATTTGTGATTATGTTAGATTTTTTTATCTTAATAAAATTTAAATTTAATGTGCAAATACCATATGATCTTTCCAACAAAAAATCAAATTATAAATTGAAGGTCAATATTCTTTATGATATTAGTGAATAGTTATTATACAAATTATTCATAAGATCAAATTTTTAACAACACTATACTAAAAAGAATCTCCTATAATTAAGGAGAACATTATATTTAAAAGATGAACTTTTCCCACTTATATATATTTACATAGATTTAATGATATCAGTTCAACCATAAAGTCTACTAGTCATGGTCATGTGTGTGTTAAATTTCATTTAAACCCAAAAATAATGGGCACAATAAATTTCATCAATGATTTAAATTAGTCCAACAATAAATTGAAGTTGTTAAATAGAGTAAAATATGAGATGTAATAGTAATTTTATCTCTTATAGTTAACAATATTTTTAAAATAATAACCAAGAGTTAAAATAAATATAAAAAATATTAAAAAACGAGAAAGTGGTATGTGGCTTTGTTGGGTTTGGACATTGTATGTAAAATACATTTTTTATATTTTATTTTAAAGGTATAGTGATTTCTTTTTTAAGAATTGATGAAGCAGTACCTTAAATACTCCATATAACTTGTGATCCATTACCGTAAGTGGTATATAAAATGTTATCAATGATCAAAATTTTAATTAACCTACACGAGTTATTATAAAATTATAAAATCTATTGAACAAATCAAAGTTTAGTCGTGATGGCAGATAGTATTAACATATACAGCGTACATTATTCAGTTAATTATTAAGTATTGAATGATGATCGATCTGTTGATACGTGTAGAGATTACATGCATGTATTGGCTTGTACATAATTATTCGTTTGTCTAAGAGAAAAAATAGAAGCAATATCATGAAGGGAGCATTTTTTTTTTCTAAATTAACGATAAAAATAAAAGTACAATAAAATAATTCCTTCAACGAAAATTAAACTCAAAATCTAGTAATCGAAAAATTATGATGGTCGGCATGAAAAAGAATGAGGCGATGATGGCGTGAAGTTGGGACCCATTCGTAGGCGGAGAGTTGATGGTGGGAAGACAATTGTCTAGGTAATAGTATAGTATGAATAGTATAGAGTATATAGAATGTAGATAGAGTCAAGGTTTTGTATTATTTGAAGACGCCGGACGCGTGGTGTGTTTTGATAGAGAGTGAGTTGTGGTCTTACCTATAGTCTAAGTAGGCGAATAAGATTGTTGACGTGCATCCATGTTCTTCCTCTCACCTTTTTTTAATTGCCTTCAATTTTATCGTCTCATTAATTATTTGCCTTCTCAAAATACTCTCTCAAGTTTAATCATATGATCGTGGCGTATACAATTGCAAACTTTTATCGACCATTATCAACTTTCTTCCTAAATTTAATGGAAGTGAAAGTGTTTGATGTAATTATTTTAAGGTTTAATTAGGCAATTGAAAGGTTTAGTTAAGTACTTAGGTGCATACACCTAAAATACCCCTATTAAAGTTGAAATTGTTGATTGAAAAATCGACATACTCTTATGTTTTGACGATAACAAATTACACGTGATCTAACATCGTTTGTCGCCTAGATCCAGCATTTATTATACGTTGACTCAAAAGAATGATGGCGAAATTCAAATCCGAGATAAAGACGAAGACGTGAAGATTCATTTATTTTCGTAATTAAGTCTTTGTACGAATTCACGAGTTGTCACTCTTGATTAGGCAATATAAGGTGTTAATGATTTTTTATGTATTCCTAAAACTAAAAAGGAATGAATTTTTGGTCTAAAATTTAGTGTGGAGTTTTTGGTAAATTATATTGTGTTTGAAACTCGAAATATAGACGAAATTGAATGATATATCTTTGTGATATAAAGAGGTCAATTAATGCTATATTTCTTGATTCAAATATATCCTAAAAGATTTTGAAAAATCGTTTTTAAGTTGATATAACACTAGGGTTATGTATCAACTATAAAAAGCCCACACTTGTTCATTTGAAGATCATCCCTCACCTTTCTCAATTCTAAACATCTTGAGATAAATTGCGCACAACTTTAGCACGCTATATTGCCAAGATCTAAGAGAGATAACTTGAGTGTTCATTGCTTGATTCTTGTAATCTTTAAATTATTATTAGTTCAATCGAAATCCTGAGAGTGTGTTCTTGGGTTCCTGATAAGGTTATTAGGAGATCTGAAATCCTGAAGGTGCTTTGGGTGTCTAGTTAAGGGTAGCTAGAAGTTGTTGATTGCTTGTATCAAACATTGGAAGCATTTTATTTTTACTAGTGATCATTACCGAAATCCGGAGGTTGGAAAGCCGACGGTCGAGCAGTAGGGGAACCGAAGCTCGCTAAAATCTATGAGCATTTCTATCCCTTAACTATTTACTTTATTGCATCTATATTATACTTCAATATCGTTCAAGTTTTATCGCTATATTATATTCCGCTTTAATTATATCTTAATTATATTAATATAGTGAGCATCTACTTTTGATGTATTTTTACATAAATCGAAAAAGTATCAATACGTGTAGTAATCCTTATTCACCCCCTCTAAGGATCACGTATTACTTAACAATTGGTATCAGAGCCCGTGTTCTACATTAAGAGCTTTACATCTCGTAGTAAAACGATCTATGGCCGGCTTAATGAACCCCGGAACCCTTTGTGCGGAAGGTATGTCCAGTGCTAGGCCTCCATTATATGATGGTACTAACTACGACTATTGGCAGGGTCGAATGATAAATTGTGTGAAGAGCATTGATTATATGCTATGGAGGATTATCCTCAGATGCACATTTAGCAGCCGGAGTGCCTGGTTGAATAGTTTTTAATATTGTGGGCACCATCGGTCCATCCTGGACAATCCTCCATAGCATATAATCAATGCTCTTCACATAATTTATCATTCGACCCTGCCAATAGTCGTAGTTAGTACCATCATATAATGGAGGCCTAGCACTGGACATACCTTCCGCACAAAGGGTTCCAGGGTTCATTAAGCCGGCCATAGATCGTTTTACTACGAGATGTAAAGCTCTTAATGTAGAACACGGGCTCTGATACCAATTGTTAAGTAATACGTGATCCTTAGAGGGGGGTGAATAAGGATTACTGCACGTTTTACTACACCATCGGTCATTAAGATTTTACAATCAATTTTAGTTAAGATAGTGGACAAAAGCTCTAAAATGACCGTCTAACGTGATTGAATATAGGGGTGGATACGAATAGAATATCATCAAATTTCAACTGTTTCAACACTACTCGAATTCGTATCTGTATTCAATATGAATACTAAAATCAAGTTCCAATTCGATTCATTACTATTATTTAATTATTTGAATATACATACTTTTATATAAATACTTTTACATATTTTTATTTTCGAATATACATATTCTTATATAAATTAAGATTATATATAAATGTTAAATTCGAATCGAATATTCGGTTGGAATTTAAATGAACATATTCGAAAGTTTTTGAATATAATTAGTAGACATTCGTGTTTGTTTTCGTTTCTCATTCGAATAGCAAAATCGTATTCGAGTTCGAATATTAAATATTCCTTCTAATAATCTAATCTATCTCTATTAACTACCATCATTTTCTTCATCAAAACACTCTATATAATGTAGGAATAACTACTATTTTGTCATCTTTTTTATATATTTGTCACTGTTTCTTTTTTATTTAAAATATTAAAATAAAAATAACTGGTTAGTCTAACCGTTGAATTAACACTTAGCACCATTAATTTATGAGATCGATGATTTGAATCACCATTAATTTAGGTGTTAAGTGAGCACTTCTTGATTCATGAGATATCCAGTGTCTAACGGTTAAGTTAGCTATTGATCTTTAATGATTTGAATCCTGCAGATTGCAGTCATAATAGTTAAATGGATGTGATGCTATGGGCTTATCCAAAGCCCACTTCATGACTCATAAACAAAGATGAGTAAAACAAACATAATAGACGATTCCCAATTCGGCAATTCCCATTAGAGAGTTAGCAGCAGGTTCTGGAATCTGGAGGATGGAAGAAGCTCTGTTCAAACACGGACTCACAACTTCCATACTTCCTCAAAAAGGACGCTCTCTCTTCGCCTCTCGTGATTTTCGCCCAGGTCCAATTTCTCCCTATTTAATTATCTTCTCAATTTTCTGCTTTTCTCATTTCAGTTTTGTCTCCGTTGCAGGCGAGCTCATAATTACTGAACAACCATATGTCTCTGTACCCAACACCACCACCAAATGCGGCCACTGCTTCACCGTTCACCATCTCAAAAAATGCTCGTCTTGCAAATTCGTATACTATTGTTCCACCACCTGCCAGGTTTCTCGCATTCATCATTCATTCACTTTTTTCATGTTTTTTACTTGTTTAGTTGTGAGAGCTTCATCTTCTACTTCTGTAGAAATCTGATTGGAAGTTGCATAAAGAGGAATGCAAAGCCTTGTCCAGAATGGACCCCAACCGCCTCAAAATGCTTACGCCTACTATACGATTGATGCTTAAGCTCTATTTGAAGAGGAAGTTACAACAGGAGAAGGTTAATGTTTGCAATACTTGGCGTTTTTATGTGCTCGCCTTCTTTTGATCTTCCTACCCTTGTGAAATCGATCATAAATGCATTCGTTTTCCTCCTTCAGGCTATCCCTACTACTGCCACAGATAACTACAATCTCGTCAAGGCATTAGTGTCGCGTATCCTTCTATGTTGTTTTGGTTCGCTTTAACTAAACTCGATTACTGCAACTGATGCATTTCAATATACTTGTTTGTTTTTCCTTGATCGCCTCCAATACAGATATGTCTGAAATCGATGACAAGCAATTGGTTTTGTATGCTCAGATGGCAAATCTTGTTAAGTTAGTACTTGAGGGTATTGAAGATGATATTGATCTAAAGGAGATTGCTGAAAGCTTTTCTAAGGTATTCCATAAGACAGATTACAATTGGAATACAGATAATCTTCTTAACATTATCTTGTTTTACATTTTTTCTGCCGGTGATCATCAAAGCTAGATAACATATGTAATTTATTGCGATAATTTTCTGGATAAACTGATAAAGAGTGCATTACTTTGACCTGCTTTGATTCTTGTAACCTACGTTGCAGTTACTTGCTTAAGGGGATTGTTAGTTAGTCCTGTTCATTCGAATGCCCTACTGTCTATTAATAGTTCGAATGAATGATAACCATTTCCATAGTTTTAGCTATATTTTCCCCTTTCACACGGAGGAAGTTGATAAGAACTAACTACGAATTGTTACATAGTATTTGTTAGCTTGTCTCGATGTTGAACTTATATTGTGTTGTTTTATATTCACTTGCCTTGAGAAGACCAATACTTCATGCGATTGTCCTTTCTTAAAATTGTCGATATCTAACTAATCTTTTCTTTTCATTCACTCTGATGCAGTTTTCTTGCAACGCACACACAATTTGTGACAGTGAACTAAGGCCTCTTGCAACTGGATTATATCCTGTTATTTCCATTATCAACCACAGGTAGCTGCCAGAAATTATTATTCCTACAGCTTTCTTATTGACCTTCTAAATGTTCTGTGTTGTTTTAGCTGTATTCCAAATGCCACACTTATATTTGAGGGAAGATTGGCTGTAGTTCGTGCTGTACATTACATATCAAAAGGTACTGAGGTAATGTATATTTTGTAAAGTTGAATTGTTTTCCTGCTGACTGCTAGTTCAGATGTTAATACGACATGAAGAGGTTATTTATATTTGTTTCCTTTAAAATAAGGTATCAACCATTTTCTCTCGTAATCTAAACCTAGATGTTTATTTAAGTTGACCCCTGAATAGTTAGGTATAGCTTAGATGAACAGAAGTATCCTTTTCTAAACTTTCATGTATAATTCATGTCTCTGGGACTCCGCCCCCCCAACACTATCTGAAGGTAGTTGAACGATCCCATTTATAATATAGTCATGACTGCTTAAATAGCAATAGAAGTGCATAAGTTTTATGCTGTGAGCTCATGCAAAATTTTCTAGTTAATCGGTCGAGGCACCCTAAAGGCCTAAACAATCAGCCCTCTTTAAAGTTAGCTTTGCCAATATTGTTTAGGAAATATGAAGACAGTTCTTCGGCCAAGTGGGTCACTGTTGCGAATAACAGAATGTCCTGTTTAAGTTGTAATTGGGAAGGCTTTCGTCATACAATATAAAGCAAATGTATATCATCCGAACACTTTATAGCAGCACAATGACTTATTTCTTTGCATTAGTGGTACTTGATTGTGTTCCTTTGTCACTTTTGTATACCTATCATTTAGTTAAAATAATTCAAATTGTAATTCGTTCCTTTTAGGTGATGATAAGCTATGTAGAAACTGCCGGGAGCACTGTAACCAGGCAAAAAACTCTAAAAGAACAATATTTTTTTACATGTGCTTGTCTTCGCTGCAGCAAATTGGTAAACATCTCTATTGTTCACTTGACTAGTCTACTCCAACTTGAAAGATTGTAACAACTGATTATATAATTATTGTGCTAGGGTCAAGCTGATGACATTCAGGAAAGTGCAGTCCTAGAAGGCTACAGATGCAAAGATAATAAATGTGATGGATTCTTACTGCGTGACCCTGGTATGCAACATACAGAACCTTCTTAAGTACAATATTGCTTCTCCAGTTCAGGTTTACTGTAAACCTTAACCCCTAGCTGCTGAGATGGATGCTATTATGTAATTTTTACTTTTCTTGTAGGTAACAAAGGATTTATATGCCAATATTGCGGACTTTTCAGGGACTCTGAAGAAATTAGAACAACTGTGGCCGATATCAAATTAATTACAGAGAAGGCTTCTAAATCGCTATCCTCCGGGAGTATCCTATAAAGTATTGACCTGAAAATTAACTACATAGATGTGAAGATCAAATATATGTCTAATACAAGTATACATAAAACAGATTTCCTGTTATGAATTTTTATCACTATGTCATTTAGTGAAGGGGCATAATAGTAAAGAGAGCCGCTAATGTGTAGAATTAGAACTAATGGTACCTCATTTTGTAGTATGCCTTCTATCCTTAACTGATTTCAGATTATTGTGATGCTGCTTCATTGTATAAGCAGGTTGAGAGACTGCAAGTTAAAAGTTACCATCCATTCTCAATCATTTTAATGAGGACTAGAGAGGCTCTTTTGAAGGTAAACGTGAAACTTGAAAGTCTCATATTTGTATCCTCCACAGTCATGTTTGTGTTACGCTTAGGAGTCTGCTTGATAAACATGTTGCTACCTGGTCGAAAAATGTAGCTTGCCTTGTTTAATTGCCTGGGGTAAGACTCCAATATAGCTAGATGGAGAACCAATAGACTTCAGATGTTGACGTTGTATTCGAAAGTATCTTGATGATTAATTCATTCCGATCAGGAAATTATATTATGCTTTTAACTCAAGTTTTTTCTTCCTAATGTAAATCAAATTGATACATTTGCTTTATGGTCGATGCATGCTTAGATATTTATGGAGCTGCAAGAATGGAAGGAAGCGCTATCATACAGTAGGTTGATTCTTCAAGTATATCACAGTAAGTAATCACTTCGCTCTGTTGTTTCACTTTTCATTATTCCATATATGGTTATCAGGTTGCTATCATTATAAATCTACTCAAGAAATTTGAGACTGGTTAGAAGAACCCGAAACTAGAACACTAAATGCCCCAATGCCTTTGAAAAGGGTAAGGGCGGTTGGATAGTACGCAGCCTTACCCCTGTGATAATTATCAGGTTTTTTCCTAATTGACCCAAGAGTGGAGTGCACACTACTACTTCACATTAGATAAGAAGCATAGGTAGTGTAATGAGCCATATTGACATACTCCATTTTATCCAAGAGCTAGAGAATATAATTGTTTTGACTCCACAGGACATGGAAAGAAGAACCTAAAACTGCCTATATTCTCGGCAAACATTTGAATGTGGTATCTTTTCATTTTTGTTCATACAATTATTTCGATAAAAGGCTATGTGTACATGATAGCTCTGACTAAGCAATCCTGGTAAATTCAGATTGGACCCGGCTCTATGCATGTCTTTTCTCCAATTCCTTATGGGATTTCTATAATGATAACTGCAGTCTATAGTTCTGAAGTTTCTTCTTCTGACAACCTAACTCTACTGCTTGTTAGCTATTTATTTGACTCCTTCCTTATAACCAGTTTTCCCTTTTTCATGTTTTGATTGTGGGTGATGCTGTTGAATTTTATTAAATTTAAAGAGCATCAATATATGATTTTATAATTGTTTGGTATCACAGGATGGTACTCATCGGCTGTTTAGTACTTCTTTCTCTAAATTGGTTACTGAAACAAAATTAAGAAGATCTGGGTCTCATCACTTAGGTTTTGTGACCCCTATGGCCTACAAATTTATCACTATATTGCATCTTATCACTATCTTGCATCTTATTGCAGCTTCTCAGTAATCATCTTTACTTTTTTCTCCTCTTCATTTCGTTGTAATTTTGAGGTCTTCCAGTTCAGTTTTTGCAGTTTTTCCTACATTTAATACTTGTATTTCTGACTGATTAGTATGTGCATCTTGTCAGGGGTTTATCAGGGATGTCATCCTTTGCTTGGTTTGCAATATTATACATGTGGAAAACTCGAATGGTTAGGATCTACTTACCGTTGTGGCTCTTGTACTCTTCTATTGTTTGTCTTCTTTTTTTGTAAATTAGCGATGAGGTGAGTATCGAACCCAGGACCTTCTGGTCACTAGCAAGAGCCTTTTCCACTAGGCTATCCGATTTTTTCCTCTATTGTTTGTCTTAAGCATCATTTAGTTAATTATGTTTTTAAATGTTTATATTATTTCCCATCGTTGTCTGTATGGTTGATTACTTTTGGATTCTCTGAATGTCAATGCTACCTGTTTAGTAGAATGTCAAAGGCATATAGAGCGGGGTGGTCATCTTCTCTGATTCCTATTAGCTTATTCGTTCTGAGATGATTTTACCTCCATTTATCGGCCCTTCATTTCTAATAGTGCGTCGAATGAAGTCAATACACTGAAAGGACTTCTTTCATCATTTCTCTTGAAAATAATACACAAGCTCATGGTCTTGGTCTTGCAAGTTTCTTGGTCATGATATACTTCTTCTTTCATCGTTTCGCTTGAAATTAACATACAAGCTCGTGTTGTTGCCTCTGCAGGTTGCTTCAAGAGACGCGCGAAGCTGTGAAATCTTTAACAAAGGCGGTTGATATTTTACGGATCACTCACGGGACCAGCACTCCTTTCATGAAAGAGCTCTTGGCCAAGTTGGAAGAAGCTCGGACCGAGGTATCTTATAAATTATCATCATCATCCATGGATTAAGGAAAGTTTGAACATTCTAGCAAGGAGTAAGACCATGGATGAAGGAAATTTTGAACATTCTAGCGAGAACGAAGTGATGAGTGGTATTGTATTGTGGTGTATTGTGTACCAGTCCAATGCAATGATTTAACATGGATCCATGAACAATCAACAATCAACAGTCTAATGGTTGTGATCAGCTGTGACTTTATATGTTGCCCAGAATGTCTTGTACTCAGAAAATAGTGTATGCAATCAAGAGACTATATTTTTGCCATAATATTGATGCAAACATGATCATTTTGGCAGTTAGAATAGAAAGAATGTGATTCAGGTTGACCAATCCTGATGCCTTGATCAGACACTACAATCTACATAGAAGCGTGAATCGAATTACGACGTTAAATGGAAAACGATCAGTTATTAAACAACAAATGAAGCAAATAATTATTTCTGCTCACTTATTTAAATATCATACAACATTTGCCTTCTTGGAAATGAAAACCTATCCTTCAACCACTTCAAATGTTCCCAAAGGATTGATGTAAATAGCAAACAATTAGCAAGATTGTGGCTTCTTAAGCTTCTCTTTCATTCTTTTGACTGCACTTCTAAGAGTTTCTTCATCTTTGCAGAAAGTGAACCTTACTAAATTCTTCCCATCTTCCGGATTCAAGTAAAATACACTGGTAGGAATTGCTACCACTCCAACTTCTTTGATTAAGTACTCGCAAAATGCCACATCGTTTTCGTGCCCGAAAGGGGTATGGTCAACAATCACAAAGTAGGTTCCACTTGAAGGGTAAACTGTGAACCCAACATCTTTCAACCCCTCAACTAGTATGGCCTTCTTAGTGTTATAATCTCTCCTTAGCTCGTCATAGTAGGAATCTGGAGCCCTGAGTGCAGTAGCAGCTGCAAATTGCATAGGAGTGGATGTGGCAAATGTAAGGTAAGAATGTGCCTGTCTGATACCCCATGACAAATGTGGCGGAGCTATAGCCCAACCGATTTTCCAACCTGTTAGGGAGAATGTCTTCCCTAGAGAATTCATGGTTACTGTCCGCTCATACATCCCTGGAAGAGACGCTATGGAAATGTGATCCATCTCAAAAGCTAGCTTGTCATAAACCTCATCGGACAAAACCAGGACATCATTCTCAATGCACAAAGAAGCAATTGATTCAAGTTCTTCTTTAGTGAACATCTTTCCTGTAGGATTATGCGGGGTATTCATGAGGATAGCGCGAGTATTCTTTGAGATTAACGACTTAAGTTGATCAATTGGAACTGAAAAATCTGGGGGTCGTAGAGTGACACAAGTTACTTTTGCGCCAGCCATAGAAAGAGTGGCTTGATAAGAATCATAGAAAGGAGCAAAAAGTATAACCTCGTCACCGGGATTAATGAGGCCTAACATGGTTGCAGCAATTGCTTCTGTGCAACCTGAGGTGACAGTAACTTCAGTCTCAGGATCTACATCAAGCCCCGTGTCTTTCTTAAAGCGAGCAGCCACAGCCGAATTGAGATCAGGAACACCATACCCACGGGCATATTGGTTTTTACCATCTTGGATGCCTTTGATGGCTGCATCTTTCACAAAATCAGGACCATCGAAATTGGGGAACCCCTGTCCCAGATTTATCGCTCCATGCTTAATGGCAAGCATACTCATCTGCGTGAAGATTGTAGTTTTGAATTGCTCCAACCTCTTTGCAACCTGTTCACAAAACAAACACACAAACAAACTCCACTCAAATAAATTTCATTCATACCAAAGGCAGGAATGCATCTAATCCTAATAGCAGAATAAAGAATCCATTAAAAACTACACATAACATGATAGCCTTTATAAGCCGTTTAATAATGCATCAAAATAGAGATAATCGAATAGTCTAGTGGTTGAACTAGTACCCCCATTGAGGTCAACGTACGAATCTTATGTAATAAAGCATCAAAACAGAAGATAGAAAATGAGCACGAGGATGACCTGAAGGGGTTTGGGAGCAGAAGAGGTCTGGGTCTGGGTTTGGGTCTGGGTCTGGGTCTGAGCCATGGTGAATTTGGAGGTGGAGGATTTGGATCTGATGTTGCGAGTATTTAAAGGAGCTATAATTTGTGGAAAAACTTTATGAGATGCTGTCCAGATACATCCACTCCAAATTGAGGAGTGAAGAAGCATGGTTCACCCCTTTCTTTTTTTCTTTTTACAAACACACAAACACAAAGGGTACCTTCTTTGGGTACATATATTCATCACCTGCTCCCACGTTTCTTTATAATATTTCACTCGAGGGGTGTCTTCATAATAAATTTGGATTATCATTTTTTTTTTCCCTATAAATTTGGATCAATTCAAGATTCGTATGTTTAGTCAAAAGGAATAAAAAAATTGATTTTATGAATTTACCTAGGTCAGCTTACGTACCACTAAAGACCTTTTATCTTCGAAACCCATTGGAAGGGGCAGTGTGGGAAAAATTATACAGGATAGATCGAATCTTCGGACGCTCCAAAGATGTTATGATGTGCTCGGAAATGGTCGAAGTAGTTGAATAGGAGGATCATTATGACTATAGCCCTTGATAAATTTACCAAAGACGAAAATGATTTATATGATATTATGGATGACTGATTGCGTAGGGACCGTTTCGTTTTGTAGGCTCGTCCGGTCTATTACTCTTTCCTTGTGCCTATGGTGTAGGGAGTTGGTATAGGTACAACGTTTGTAACCTCATGGAATACCCATGGGTTGGCTAGTTCATATTTGGAAGGATGTAATTTCTTAACCGCTACAGTTTCTACTCCTGCTAATAGTTTAGCACATTCTTTATTATTACTATGGGGTCCCGAAGCACAAGGGATATATTTATCCACTTATTTATGCCTATAAAAAATTTGACTTAAATAGTTGATGTTCCTATGAAAATACAAAATACCTCTTCTTCCTTCATTTTTCTCAAATCATCCCCCAACTGGTTCGATACTCTCTAATTTTTAGAAACTTAACTTGCTCTCTTATGATGTGGGAGGGTGATTGTTCATGTTAAAAGTGTGAAAATATTACACTAACAATTACATGGACTGTCACTTTAGAATAAATAAATTAGGTAAATTTTAAAATGTGTTTTTGCTGATAAAAAAACTAAAGCTTTCCTTTTAAACAGAGTTTTAGTTATATGGCTCCCAACAATTGTTTCGTTCCTTTTTCGTCCACCAACCAACAATTAACAAAACAAGAAGAAGCTTATGAATAGTTATGATGTAGATCACAATTCAGTATTCACACACAATCTGTTGATAATACCTTCATTACTTGTTGAGTTGTTGAGTTATTGTAGTACACTCCTAGGGAGTTGTACAAAATTGTGCCTACTCCCATTATATGTTGTTACTGTTTCTTTAGGGTGCCAAACTACTAATTGGGCCACCCATATGCTAATCGTTTTGCCCATGATTACTTTACATATTTACACAATTACACGGTTACACCTAGAAGTGTCAACCGGGTCGGGCCAAGCCAGCCAGTCCAGCTCGGCTAGACCCCCGTAGGCCCCTGTCAGGCCCAGAGTTCCTTAGACCCTCGCTCATCCCCCAGGCCCCAGCTGTTACGAAGTGAGCTGCATTGGGGCCCAATTTTGGCCCATACCACACACAAAAAAACCCGGTATTTGGATGAGGCCCGTTAGACCCGGTTATACCATGGTGATTCTTACGGGTCTCGTGAGTAACAGGAAATTTAATCCCATAATACGAAAATGACAGCTACATCTGTATGGTAAGATAGAGCTTTTAAATGATGATTGATTAGTTGATGCCGACCGACATTGTCACTTTCGAGTATGAAAACGAAAGGAGTGGCTATCATATGTGTCTTGTCTTCAGGGTCCGCGTGTATGGCGCAACCAGTTGCGAGAAAATTTCGATTTTATAGATGATAGGTTCATTTATGCATAACTAGAAAAAATA
The DNA here is from genome assembly GCA_003412495.2 of Echium plantagineum. Lineage (NCBI taxonomy): Eukaryota > Viridiplantae > Streptophyta > Magnoliopsida > Boraginales > Boraginaceae > Echium > Echium plantagineum. The sequence goes on along the minus strand of CM016563.1, from coordinate 8,434,088 downwards.
ATTAAAAAATGAAACTAACGGGGGTACCGTGTCATTAGCCACCGGACCCCGTGAGCCCGACCAAGTAAGTGACCTCGAGACGGATAAAGGCATGATAAATGTTTAACGGGTCGGACCGGCTAGTTTCATGCGCCCGACTCATATCCGAGACCCCTCGGCCCGTCCGATAGTATACGTCTGGGTTTTTGACATGTCAACCTAAAGGCCTTCATCCACGTGTCAACTTAGAGTTCCACCCACTCCAAATTGGGCTCATGTCCAAAACGTGTCTGTACAAGACTCATGACCATATGTATTAGCAAATGCATAGGACTTACGTTGATCATTTCAGCAAACACACTTAACCTGCCTTAAGCATCTGTTATTGACTAAAAACAGTAAGCATACGTTCCGTGAGTTTTAGTAACGTGCCTCTCATATAGGTATGTCAGCAAACGGGTGGATTCGAAAAGGTTTGGCATATTTGACTCGAAAATGCTTGGCTTGAAGTTTGGCCCGGAGTTCAAATATAAAGGCAAACGATAAAAATAGATATTTGTCAAATCAAGCCAAACCGTTTGAAAAGGTTTGGCTCGATTGCCCCCCTCCCCATTTATATTATATATATAAATAATGAGTAATGAACTAATGATCCAACTCAGTCTATAATCTACAATTCTACGTATCAGTCCACTTAGGTCCACTTATACTTATATGTTCATAAATTTTATGTCTTTTTTCAATTCTAGATTTCATGTTCAAAAGATGAGGTTGTATATGTATTTTCAAATCAAACCTTTTCAAACGGTTTGCTTGAGTCAAGCCAAATAGGATCAAATATATACTTAAAAATTCCCCTCAAACCTCAAGCCAAACTACTATAATTGATATTTGACCAAATCAAGCCAAATCAAACCTCACTTTAATAATTGATCAAATCAAATACAAATCTCTAATAATTCGACTTTATTCGGCTCGATTACAGGCCTACTCTCATACAATCCTTGTCCACAATAAATATGCACTCAATAATAAACCAATCGTACAGTCGTACTTGTATACTTGGATAGGGCGAGGTGGTCCGTAAAGTGGGTCCAGGGTCAGCAACTGTAAGTCTGTAACTACTAACTACTGTTAGATTGGATCTTTGACAATATCATCCAATAATAAAAATGACCCATTTTTCTTTGTTCATGTTCATGACAACAACGTTAGGATGCCAGTTGCTTTAATTCCAATTTTCTTTACGCGTTTTCTTCCATTTTAATAAGCAGATATACGTCACGTCCATTCAAAATCAAAATTTGAGTTAAAAGCTAGTACAGATACTACCTTCAATAAACCTTATCATAAGGCAATAAAAGGAAATTGGTCCATGTCTTCAATCTTCATCCCGAATCCCAGATTTTATGCTGTTTAAGGGGTCGCCGCCAACCGTCGTACCCTGTTTTGTATCTTGACCAGGAGGTAAATCGTTAGTTGTGGGTGTTGCTTGTTTACCACTTCAACACAAGATTCTGCCTATTTACGAGACCCAAATCCAAGCCGACTTATCAATCAACCTCTTAACCAATTGAGCTATGTTCCGAGACAATACATAAATATATACTCCTATAATTGTATATATATAGTAGTTCTGTAGTTAATCAGCAATGATGATTTCGAATCCCTTTTTTACTTTAAACAAATTGCATAAAGGTTCAACCTTAAGATTAGTAGAATATTAGCGATGATGTATTACTAACCTATCGCCATATGAACTTACTTTTATGTTTACGGTACTTGCATAAAAGTGAAAAAATTATGCTACAAATAATCCGTATTATCTCTAAAGCTAAGTCTACAATTTCTAAATCAATTGGAATTATTAATAAGTAAAAATAGCTAGTTCATATAAACCATATGATATCTAATAATGGAGCATATTTAAAATACTCCGTATGAAGCTAATAAGTTTATAATATGGTTGTTGAATATGCGGTGCCATATGCATGCATGCTTATACATGGAAATACTATATGTGCATAATTAATGTTTCCCACAGTCTCCATTCTTGAAGAATATACTAATTAAAATTAATTTTTGAAAGTGCAGGTTGATCTCCTATAAACGGCATATATAGTTAGATTGATTGGGAAGGTCAAAGGTGTTCATTAAAAATGACGCATTTTAAATAAGCAGGGTCCAATAACAAAATAAAGTGTATCATTTGTATTTTTTCCTGCAAGTTTAACGTTTTGATTCGTTATCAGATACCATATTATAAAACTTATATCACTTCGAAAATTAAAATAGAAAGTTATGATCAATTACTTTACAAATGAACAACAAGAATTTAAACATAAGAATTACAATCGAAATCTATTAGAATATTATTTAACCGGATCGAGTCATGTACGGACACGTACAGTTTCTCTAAATCATATTTGTCTTCTTCCCCATGGTTCGGACAAGAGATAAGATAGTTTTTCATCAGGACAAAATGATATAACAATTATTAGCTTCACCGGCAATAGTAAACCAATTGTAGAACCACAAACTAGCTTGTAGTATCACCACACAAAAGCAAGATGAAATCAAAGGGAATGGGAGCTTTTGCTTGTTGTGGTATATATTATCCTATGTGCTTCTTGTGATTAGAAATGGTGAGGAGATTGATGAACGATTATTAGAGCCTTAGTGAGTACTCAATCTAAATGCATGTAATAACAATGATAATTGTGTTCGTACGTCGTGCACACGGCGAACCTACAATTGTTTCAAGTTCAATTTCAAAATTTGCACACTTCACCGTCACACGAGAAACCTTAGCATAATGATAGTAAAATATGTTTGGAGGATCTTTATTTATTTAAGTGATGTTTTCCTCCTAGTTCTCGTATGTGGGACAACCATTTTATTTTGAAGCTTCTAATGCATTCCATTTGTTTCCTATTATTCAATTTTTCTTCAAATTTTAAATTCACCATGTTAGTAATTATCCAATAACTTGGCATCTTTATTGCAACTTCATTTTAATATTTTATTTAGTTGAGGTTATAATAATATGTTAATTTAAATAATGCAAACTTTATTTGATCATGTTTTAAGGATAAATGTATTATATATAGTAATAATATAATAACGAATCGAGGGACCTTATCCGCAAAGGATTCTTGTCTCTTCAAATGTCAACATAATTTGGCAGTCCACCTTCCACTCTATATTCACCTTCTGTCATGCTCATCCTCATCCCCTAAATAAATTTTCCTTAATTAATTAATTCATAATTTACAAATCCATTTTCACTTGAACGACTTATATAATTATTCTTCATTAAAATTAAGAAAAATGCTAAGCAAAAACATAATTATGTACGCCCTTGTTAACTAGAACCTAGAAATTAAAGTAACTAAGTAATCAGAAAATTATTATATGAACATTCATCATTCATGCATGTAACCAAAAGAGAGTAACTGGACCACTACTGTTCATCAAAAACAAATAATTAAACATTGCGTATCTATCTTACGATATTATTTTTTTGACATTTTAATTTGTTAAAAAAAGATAAGTATATATTAATAAGGAAGTGAGTTCGAAGAAAATTCCGTGATGGAGCCATCAATATCATATTTTTGCATTGAACTTACAAAAAAGGCCTGGCGGCAGGCTTCCAATACTATGAGTAAATGTGAACGGGAGAAGTTATTAGGATTAGGTGTCGAGTTCAAGCTAAGGTTTAAGAATGATTTTTAGTTTACTTTGTGGCTTAATTTTATTTTGGACCCTGAACTATCACGTAAGTTTCAAATTGGACCCTGATACTATCTTAAGACTCATTTTGGACCCTATACTACGCTTTGTTTCATTTTGAACCTTAAAATGCCAAATAAAATTGGAATAGGGGCACATTTTAAAATAAATTTATATGTGGGGATCTTTTATAATACTTTAATTACAAAACAACCCCTCCTTCCCTCACACCCCACCCCTACCCCTACCCCCTACCCCCCATCTCACCCGTAACCCCCCTACCCCCCATCTCACCTGTAACCCCGTTACCCCCCACCCCCGTAACCCCTACTCCCAATTTCCAATTTCCAACTTTCAAATATTTGAAAGTTGCACACTTCTACCAATTTCTAATTTTCATCCAAATACTTATTAATTAGTGAGCCCCACCACTAACAATTTTACTTACATGGATGAAAATCCCATAACTGAGTAAGTAGAATTGGTAATGTTTAGTTATTTGACTTCTTCACACGGGGGTGGGAGGGGTAAGGGGGTTACGGGGCTGGGGGGTATGGGGTTACGAGGGTGGGGGGGGGGGGTAAGGGGTTACGGGTGAGATGGGGGGTAGGGGGTGGGGGTAGGGGTAGGGGTGGGATGTGAGGTTGAGGGAGGGGTTGTTTTGTAATTAAAGTATTATAAAAGATCCTCACATATAAATTTATTTTAAAATGTGCCCCTATTCCAATTTTATTTGGCATTTTAAGGTCCAAAATGAGTCAAAGCGTAGTATAGGGTCCAAAATGAGTCTTAAGATAGTATCATGGTCCAATTTGAAACTTACGTGATAGTTCAGGGTCCAAAATAAAAATAAGCCTTACTTTGTTGATTACTTTATGCATGTCATCACCTATCAACTTTTTACTCAAGTACTACTACTCCTATGTCTCTAAATGATGGTCACATTTTGACTTTTTATAGTTAAACTTTAAAAATTTTAATCATGAATTCTCATTCAGTGATAAGAAAAAATATAGTCATGTGATCTTGTTAGATTTATCTCAATATATATTTTTGAAAGATCAACTTTTTTCGCATGTAAAATAAGAGATATTTACGTTTTAAACCCTGTTTTGTTGACCATTAAAAGTCAAAATGTGACAATCATTTAGGGATAGAGAGAGTATTATTGAAGGGGAAAAAGAATAATGATCGTGCCAAAGACATCACTCGTGTTCCAATACTACTCAATCCGTTTACATTTAGTCAATTTTGATGAAATCGCATTTTTAAGCACAAAAGTTAGAAGGGCAATTTAGTCACGACACTTAAAATTATAACTGTTTCGTTTTCAAAATTGCATCTTTTCAATATTGTACTTGTTAAATTTTGGGGCTTTTCGAAAATTGAACATGTGCCATTTCTCAAAAGCTTCAATTGATGGCCAATTAGGGGGAAATGTAATATCTAGAAGTAGTTACTAATAATTTTAAGTGTTGTGACTAAATTGGCCATTCTAACTTTTGTGCTTGAAAATGCGATTTCAGCAAAATTGGTGAAAAGTAGACGGGTTGAGTAGTATTGGAACATGAGTGATGTCTTTGGCACAAAAGTAAACGTCAGTGGTAGATGTGGTAAATAAATTAAACGTTAGTGATGTCCGGTGCCATTTGTACTAATTTATTTGGGTGCTAAATAATGAACACGCAACATATAATTGGATTACAAAAATATATTACACTAACGAATCAACAAATTAAACTGTCTTTTAAGTGTTCTAGCTATATATACTAGATGTTTGTGCACAATTTGTCCTGTGCGATTTTATCATATTTAAATATATAGCTTTTAATTGTTTTTTCATGAACTTTTATGATGATAAAATTAATATTCTTTATCAATTACAATAATACACGTGCATGGTAAAAAAATACTAAATAAATATACCATTTATGTGTAGTAGTATTTAACTCATCTTAACTAATTAAGCCTAATACAATGCATAATATAATACTATAAGATTTTGGCAAAATCATTTCATATTCATATAAAATGGTAGATAGTAATTATATTATCCTTTTCTTCCTATAAAGTAGGAGATCATGGGACTTCATATATAACTTCTAATTCGTCTCTTCCCACACTATATATAGGGTAGATCTATATAAAGTTCTGGAGTTTGAAAAAAAATTAAGGAGGCTAATCCAAGGAGGTAATTGTCGAAATGATCTCAGTTAGTGGGTTAATGTTGTACTTTTTGAGACATGTTTATAATTTTGATAAATATTTTAGACAAATAATACTATTTAAAATTTCATGTCATCTTCCCTGCCTTCCTCCATCTTGTCCCCTTCGTAAAACTACTTCAACTACTACACGTTAAAATAAGGGTTAAATTTAAGGTTTTGCCATAAAATGTTCTTTAAATTAGTAATTGTATCCCCAAAATAGACTTATATTTTCAATCACAATCAATAACTAACAAAAATTTAATTTAGAGACTCTTTTTATACCCGCTGCAGACTTATTATATAGGGATCATTTACGCATCAATACCATTTATTGATACCAAAGTATAACAGTAATCCACTTATTACGACTATTTCAATGATTGCCTCTCAATCCAAGTTACAATAAGTGACACCTACATTAAAAGAATTTTTTTTCAATTCTTTTTTCGAATTTTCAATTACGACTATTTCTTGATCTCATAACTCTTTTTTCAATTTGTTTTTAGATTTTTTTTCGATTTCTTTTTCTATTTGTTTTTAGATTTTCTTTTCGATTTTTTTCCTAGTAAAAAGGTTTAGATTATGGTAGTTGTTTTAGTTAAAAGATTTGGTTTTAACAAAAACTCAAAAAGGTTCAGTTTGCATAATTTTTTTGCAAAAAGGTTCGATTTTGATCGTTGTTTGCCCAGAAGGTTTCGTAGTTTACAAAAAAGGTTCGGTTTTCGTAGTTTTTTTGACAGAACGGTTCGATTTTGATAATTGTTTTGGAAAAAATATTCAATTTTAGTAGTTTTTCGCTAAAAGATCCGATTTTGGCAAAAAAGTTCAATTTTGATGGTTGTTTTGGCTAGTTTCGATTTTAGCAAAACAAAGTTTGATCTTGATAGTTTTGGCAAAAGTGTTCGATTTTGATAGATTTTACAAAAATCTAACTTTTTTGCCAAAACCGAACGTTTTGGCCAAAATCGGACTTTTTCTCCAAAACAACTATTCAAATCCAACTTTTTTTTAACAAAATCGGAACTTTTAGACAAAACAAACACCAAATTCGAACCTTTTTGCCAAAACAATTATCAAAATTGGATATTTTTTGCAAAAAAACTACCAAAATCGAATATTTTTTCCAAAACAACTATCAAAATCGAACCGTTTTGTCAAAAAATTACGAAAATCGAACATTTTTGGAAAACTACGAAAACTTTTTGGCAAAGAACTATCAAAATCGAACCTTTTTGCCAAAAACCTACGAAACCGAACCTTTTAGCTAAAACAACTACCAAAATTGAACCCTTTTTACTGGGAAAAAAATCGAAAAGAAAATCTAAAAACCAAATATAAAAATCGAAAAGAAATCTAAAAAAATCGAAAAAGAACTATGGGATCAAGCAAAATCTTAAAATTGTATAACCACCCCCCAAATTATCTTAAAATTGTAACAATATCTCAAATTAACATATGTGTATTAAATTAGGGACCAAATGCACACATGCTAGCCACTTGCAGAGTTGCGGGGACCATTTGAGCATTCGTGTCACTTAGTAGGACCAAAATGCAACTGTGACCCGTTACCGGGACCAAATCAGCAATTCCCTCTCAACAAAATTATATAAGAAAATTGAGTCGAGTCCAATTGCACTTGAGAAACATAAAAGATTTGGTAATAACGTAACAATTGCTAAATAAGCTTGCCAATTTTAAGTCGTTCTTAGAATAATACCATCATAAAATACAAATAACATAAAATATAATAATAACTAGAATTATATATTTTTCATAATCGTACTTTTCTGTTATTCTTTATGGCTTTATGCCAGCCCTACAATATATTTCACGAGCCATGTTATCAATTTTAATGAAGTGAAAAGTGATAGATTCCGTTAAAATTAAAAGATACTTATAAAGCATTCCGGTATATACTGATCGAGGATAGAGAGTTACGTTTAGAAAATTAAACAGTAGATGACATTATTAATTTTATGATTTAAAAAATTAGAAATTGCAATTTCCTCCTCGGTTCCAAGAAAAATGAGGGTAATTGCATTCCGTGATATCTGAAATGATTCTAATAATAAGTGAATTATCATAATTAATATTCTGATTTGGTTGCCTTCTCAACATGTGAAGACTCCTTAAAAAATGTTATGGTGCTCAGTTTTGATTTAACGTTAAGTCCTCGATGAAGAAATATATATATAAAAATAATCCTTGATTGTCAGGGAATATTCAAATCCACGACTGATGACCCTCGTTCTTCAACCAAACATTATAATTAAGGAGGTCTGAATGCTGTCTGTTTAAATTTACGGTTGATATTAATGTCCTAATTAACTTATTCGATAAATCAATAATGTCTGAATAGTATTAGTAATGGGAGACGGGGTTCTTGTACGGATTGACCCGACACTGTTCTTGATAAGCATGTTCATGGGAAACTCATATTATTATGCTTTCATTTGCAGCAAAACACTCGTGTTGGTTAGATCGATTCTCTATACTATTTAGATTCCAATAACTTCAACTAACAACGAGGAGAAATAACTCATTAATTTTACTTTTAATTTGTAGACTAGCTATAATTAATAACATTAGTAATATTATTGATGGCTTAATAGATTGATGGTATCTCCAAATTTTTTTTTAGGATATCGCCGGTTTAACTCGACACGCGACTTCAAATAATAATATTACATTTTGATACATAGTTACATTGTTGAAATGATCTAAGATATATGGTTAGATTGTTGAAATTGTGTTTCAGGTAGTGGGACATAATTACACTTTGATTGCAAATCGTTAGACTTTTGCAACTGACCCCAGATAGTGGGACGGATAGCCATTTTGTCCCAAAGAGTGGGACTGTTATTGCAACTTGGTCTCAGATAATCAAAGTGTTGTAACTTGGTCATAAATCAGATATTGACAAAAGTGTTGCAGTTTGGTCCCCGACTAACACTTATGATAGCTTTTCATGGTAAAAACACGTTGTTTGGGAGTTGGGACAAAATTACACTCTTACAAAATTTTCATCCACATTACAATCATCAATTTTGATTTTATCTTATAATTTCTTTGTTTTAACTACAGTTTTGACTATTCAAAATGCATTAGAAACCTCTTTTCAACCACTTTAATAATATGAGATAAAATTTCAAAAATTCTAATTTTGGACAAATACTTTTTCAAATATGAAAAATTTTAATTAACCGTTTGCCAAAAATTACTCTCATTTAAAAGGTTGAAGTTAGAGAGCAAAAACAATAAAAAGTTCTAAGCCATAACGAATATTACTAAATTTGTATAGACGATTAAATAAATACTTTGTCAATCTAATATGTAAGGCTCTTTTCAACAATAATGTGGAGTAGTTGCTTCCATTGGAAGGGATAGGGGAAAGTGAGCTAGTAAATAAAAGCAAAATAAAGAGGGGTTAGTGATGAATAATATGAGTGCACGATGAATTTAGTTTCTTTACAACCCTATTAGGAAAGAGTATTCTTTTCCTCATGTGGGTTTGTCTTTCTTCCATGGGCTCACTCAAATGGTTCCAAGCAAGTGCCTTTGTAGCTATGTGAAACGGTTTAAGGTATGAAAACATTGTATGCAATCCGCCTATGTCCCACATGGCCAAGGGTACATTGCCCTACGAGAATATGTCAAACTCCCCCTGTATGAAACCATGGCCCCACATGGTATCATTTGTATGCTGTACCTAAAAGGAGGCTCAATCTCAACCAAGACTACGTAATCACGTATTCCACAATGTACTACGGACCAATTTGTTACGGTGTACTATATTATTACGTCTCGTACTCCCTTAATTAGTTCCCATGAGAGACTTATAGTTAGTGGTGAAAATGAGTCGGACATGACTAGGCCGGTAACAGATTATTTTATCAGGTATATGATTTTTATTGAGAGTAATTATCCGATCTTATCAAGTCGAATAATAAATATAGATAATGGAATCGAATTTTTTAATTTAGGCGACAAGCAAGTTCATGGGCCATCGCCGTCACTATTTATATTATAAAGTAACAAATTGGTAGTAGTTAATACTATGTATTATAGCCATTTGTATATGAAAAAATATTATAAACACACATTGTCGCAATCCAATAGTGACATATATGTTAATAAAAAACGAAAATAATTGATCCTTGATTTCTGTGATTAATACTACGAGGTAAAGTAGTAGTATAGTATATGCAGGGCAGGGGGGGTTCCTTGCTAATTACTTTGACGCGGTTTTGGAGCAGCGAGACAGAAGAGATACAGCTGTTTTTGTTTCCTCATCTGCATGATGCCCATGCCCATCCTTCTTACGTACAATAATATCTTTACCACTGTTCCATTCACCCTTGCTTCCTTCTCTTATTATACTCCTAATTCGAGCATTTATTAAAAGGTTTTCCGATTCAATTCGTTGATAAAATACTCCATTTATTATTAACTAAAAAAAGAGGTAAGAACGAAGAAATTAAGTTGTGTAATAGTTAATTACACTAGGGTGTATCATTTTACTAACGATTCATTAAACATTTAAGCAACCTATTTAATATATATATTCCTTAAGTTTTTAAGTCAAAGCTCGATTAAAAGGCTGAAAAACTAGAGCTTAAAGAGTAATGAGGTGGGTTTATGAAAATTGCACGTGCTTCCAGACTGCCAAAGCGTGGTTTTCTTTGGGGAAGGAATGAATTCAAACATTTCTCCACATTTCCAATCTAGTCTTCAGAGCTTTCTTTATTAATTATTAGCAGCAAATGCTAAACTAAACTAATTATATGAGGTAATGAGGGGAAAAAGGAGGCTGTTTTCAAACTGCCAACTTATCTTACAGCAAATCTGCAATGTATCGATGAATCAAACCAAATGTTTTAGTAATCGATAATATATCTGATGATGGGAAGTGAGAACATATATATCAAACATTCAAACTCTCTTCAAAGGAAACTAATAAATGTCAAACTATTGACTTTACATGCATGGATTATTACTAATTATATTTTGACTATTTTCTCACATAGTTACAGTACACTAACATGAAAAAGTAATTAACTTCAAAATTAAAAAAAGTTAACATATGAAAATTAGAAAGTGTAGTAGGACTGTTACGAATGAAGGGAATATTATGTACTTGTTTCATCACCTCAACACATTGTAGAAGTCTCCTATTAGAATTTTCACCTTAATGCGCTTTTTATAAGCCAAGTTTTTTAAGCATCAATAACTTTTATAATTACACTAGGAAAAAATGTGAAAACATGACTAGTAATAATTTGTATTGGTCCATCAATTTAATAGCATATCATCCACACATGTTTTCATTAAATTTAATTTTAACTCAAAATAATCATTTTTTCACATATCAAGGTAAATATTTGATCTTCAATCACTTTTTAATTATATTAATACAAAAATTAAAAGATTAATATTATGAAAGTACTTTAGAAGATGAATCATAGTATATAAATTTTATATTTTTTAAAATAAATAATAATTAGTAAATGATGATAGTCAAAGTTTAAATTCAAAAAAAATTAAAAGATAATTATTTTTGGAAGTAGTAATAATATGTAATTTTTAATAGCATATCGACGACCTCAAAATATATGAGCACGTGTTGTCAGGAAAATTTATTTGACAAAATAATGTCTGGCTAAGAAATTTTAGCTCTTCATCAGTTTTGTTTTAATTTCTAGAAACAATTGAAATTTCTTGTATAATTGTTCACTTGTATTGTATTGTTGGACATTATCCTTCCACTGTTCCACAATACACTACAGTATGGAGACACGTAAAAAATATAATCCAGGTTTGCTTTATTTTAATAAAAACAAAGATACCAATATATATAATATACTCCTACTTATTTATGTAAATACTAACATTTCCAAGAAGGCTCGTGAGTTTCGATCTCCTTGATATTGTTCGAATAAATTGGTAGGCCCTATTTTAGACATTATAATTATAAAGAAAAGATAGCGACATTTAATTTATTTAAGTCATTAATTACACATATACATCAATTTATGAACAAACTGTAAAACACCTGTCTACCATATTCACTACTCCTTACGCTGCTATTTCCTCACTCACGACTTCAACCCATCTTACTCACTCTCATATACTTTATCAGATATTCTCCTCTCTATAAATATTCCTCATTCCTTCTTCTCAAACTCCATTCACTTCCAAATTAATATATTCACTTCTTCATTCATTTTCAGACATTTATTACATAAATATATCCTACTTATTTATTCAAGATAGCAGAATGGTGAAAGCAGAGCAGACTAATAACAAGATTGAAGCTTTTTCTTCTTCTTCTTCTTCTTCGTCTTCGTCTCCAACATTATCTCCTCAAAGCAAGAAAAGCATGAAGAAATACAAAGGAGTGAGGATGAGGAGTTGGGGTTCATGGGTGTCTGAAGTCAGAGCTCCAAATCAAAAAACGAGAATATGGTTAGGCTCATATTCGACTCCTGAGGCAGCTGCTAGAGCTTATGATGCAGCCCTTTTATGCCTCAAAGGCACTTCAGCTAATCTCAACTTCCCATTGTCTTCTTACCAATTGCAACAATTCACCCCTAATACCCTGTCTCCTAAATCCATCCAAAAACTGGCTGCATTAGCTGCAGCAAATACTGACTCTACAAACACCAATAACGTCGAAGAACCGCCTTCTTCTGACAATTTATCTTCTTCCTCCACGACTTCCTCGCCTTCCCTCTTGCCTTCTGATTCGAGTAATCAAGCTATTCAAGATGATCTGTTTCGACTGGCGGAAACAGAGCTGGATGGGATATACAAGCCTTATGTTCCTCTGCTGGAAGAACCAATGTGGTGCCATTTTGAGTCACCTAAGTATCTGGACATGTTTAATGTTGTCAATGGACCTTTCTTTGATCAAGCCATGACTTTGTCCGACGATTTTTGTGAAGAAGCCGACATTGATTTGTGGAACTTTTGCTGATAACATCAACTGCTTCTGCTTCCATTATCATCAAGCAAAAATCAACCTATCTAAAGATTCATTATTTTATTCTTTCGATGATCTTCGCTTACTTCTTGAAGACATTGCTGACATTGACTATTATTGTTTCTCCCATATATAAGTTGGGGCGTTATATTATTTTTCTTTTTTCGGATTTTTTTTTCCATTAAGGTATTAATTTACAAGGAGAGAACATAAAATTTCTTGTTCCTCCATTTGTGTTACCATATAAATATATAAATAAATTATTTACATTTATTATTTGTATGTCAATGTATCACAAAGTGTATGACTTGTTCATTTTAATGTCAAATATTATAGATCCTTTTTATTTCGTCAAATAAATAATATACGATAATAAAAAGTTCGAAGTTTTATAATATTTTTATATACGAAACGAGAATATGATATAATTAAGTATATATACAAGTGGAGAACCTAAGAATTGCAAATGGGCTTCCAATTCAACGTTCTAATACGAAGTTTATGGTAACTACGTCAAATGAAAAAGACTAAAGATTAATGTATATGAATAGTCAATTATCACAAGAGCTAATATGAGATCTGTATTCTAATATATTAACTAGACTTTAGAATCTCTTGGAGATCATCCCCTGTATCATATTACTCATAAATCTATAATTGTATTAATTAATGTACAATTTGTTGTAAACAAATATATATAGCTCATAGTCACCCTTATTTGTTTATATGTTTGTAGAAGATGTAGCATATTCAAAGTCCATTTTCTTCGACTAGAATTGAAGATATAAAATTCATTAGGACAAGTCTTTGAGTTGTCCACTTAGAGAGTAGTATAACACTAGATTAGGGGAGCTTAATGTATTAGTTACTCCTAAGTTTGAACTAAAAAAATTATGCTCAAGCTAAATTGAATTAAGAAAATTATGCTCATACAAGTCTTGATTTATTTTTGGACATTTAATTTGCTATCTAGTCTCAATTAAAGTCATAATTAACCCTAATTTAAGTTTCGATATAAATGAAATCATCGTATACTATTCACAAAACTTATTGTATGTGGTAAGTGTAGGCATAATTTATTTAATAACATTAATATTTATTCTCAAAATCAAATTTCTCTTAAGATTATTTAGTGTTGGAAACGAGTCGGGTACCAGCCAACTCGATAAATACTCGAGCCGCTCGATAAGGTATCGAGCTCGACAATAGTACCCGACCCGACTCGATAAATACATGTTTGTTAAGGTAATTACCCGACCCGACTCAATAAATACCCGACTCGTTAAGGTAAAAATGGCACAATTTTTTAACACAAATATAAATTGTATTAGTATATTAAAAATATTAATAAATTAAATAACCTTAATTATTTCAAATATTCATAATATAATAGCACAAACCTTAATTACAGAGATTTATTTTTAAAATATATATTGAAATTATTAATTTATTTAATAATTTTATAACGGACCGGGTAATTATCGACTAAGTCGGTATTTCAAACAAGCACAACCTTGTACTCTTACTTTACTCCTTAATTAATGAGCGATCTATCGAGTCACATACTCGAACTAGGTGCTCGAGCGGGATAACGAGTTACCAGACTCGTTCCCATCACTAAGATTATTAGATACACATAATTACTTGGAATGATGCTATCTCCTTACTGTAACTATTAATATTGTAAGTATTTGTTGTAGTAATGTTATTACTAGTGTATCCTATTATAAAAAGGTTTTTGGATCCTTTTATTTTCAAAAATATATTCGATGACCTATATTTTAATTATTTTATGTATGCATAGCTTTAGATTATAGATGTATTTGTAAAGTGTACGTTAATTAATTACATAATCATGTGACATACAACTTTTTAGAAAAAAGATACACGTAAGATATGATTGAAATTTAAAACGCGTAGACAGGTGGATTTCCTACGTGGTATTGCCATCTGAGTCGATGGGCTCCCATTGGCTAACACAAACCAAAGCTGCGTGGCGGCAACTGCTTTCTTTACCCCCCTCATCACCCCCCTCACCCCACCCCCCACCCCACCCAATAATCCAAGTAAGTAGTAGCTGAAAATGAGATTTTTGTGGGTGTGTTTGTGTTTGATTTTTGTGGGAAACGCGAAAGCAATATGGTTGGAGCTACCAACTTCAGGAACCAAATGTGTTTCGGAAGACATACACAATAACGTCGTCGTTTTGGGCGATTATACTGTTATTGCCGATGGAGCCCCCACCGTCTCAGCTAAAGTAACTCAGCTCCTATCTTTGCTTTTTTTCAACTCCTTCTGCTATAATTATTCAATCTATTACTTAATGTCTTCAATTAACATTGCCTAATTGCTAGATTCCTTTTTTTGAGCTGCGATCTAATTCGCTGCTCTCTTTTTCGTGCTGACTCAGTTTCGACTCATTGTATGTTTGCATTTTTGAAATAACTGAAATTTACTGAATCAACATGCCCCATTGCCTAAGCAGTAGTAGGCAATCTTAGCCATCTGATAATAGGGAGGCTGTCAAAGTAAAATGCTATCTAATACTTAATAGATATGAAGGAGCCTGTTCCCGAGTGGATCCATAAGTACAACACTATCTAATACAGTATTCGTAATAGATAAGAAGTTGATTTCAAGGTGATCTAAGAGTAGAGTGCAAATACTATTTACTACTTCGTAATAGATAAGAAGCATCGATAATGTAATAGCCATTATCCAAATCCGATTAATATTTTCTTCGAAATGTTTTACTTGGGGGAACTTGACCTTTTCAATTTTGAAGCCACTGGTATTTGGAGTGGAGTCAACTGGAATCCCTAAAGTGAGTTAGATTAGGTTGTTTGGGCGCAGGCAAGTTTCGATTAGTATGCTGTGTTGTGTTAACAGCCTCTGTTAAAGTTACGCGCCTGAGCAAAATGCTGAATGTGAACATGATTGAGATATGTGGCTCATACATATGATTTGATTATTACACAACAGGTTACATCACCGTATGGGAATAACCTTCACCACCAAGAAAATGTCACACATGGACAATTTGCATTTACAACTACTGAGTCTGGTAACTACCTGGCGTGTTTCTGGATGGACAATAAAATCCAAGGTGATAAAGGTGTGAGTATTAATCTCGACTGGAAGACAGGTATTGCCGCAAAGGATTGGGAATCTGTGGCAAAGAAGGAGCATATTGAAGTAAGTATTTTTTGTAAAAAAACATCCGTCTTCGAGAATATGTTTATTGATGTTTCTGTTCTTTAATCCTCCATGTATCTTCTCCTGTAGGGCCTTGAACTGGAGTTAGAAAAACTTGAGGGGTTAGTGGATGCCATTCACGAAAACTTAAACTACCTAAAGGATAGGTAATACTACTGCCTATTGTTGAGTTTCTTTCACACTCATTAGTCATCATTTTAGTTAGTTGCTCACAATTTCACCGAAGATGGTCTGACCACCCTGGAATGCTGTTAAAACTACTTGAGCTATATGTTAAAACTACTTGAGCTATATGTGATTATACTTAGAATCCGAAGTGTCTTTTCGTGATGTCCCATAAAGCTTGGCCTTTCGCCATATCTTGGCTGTAAGACTTTCCCCAATTGTTTTTACATTGAACCCTTTCAATCTTTGTCATGAAATGTTAAGCTAGACATTAGAAAAGTAAAGGTCGGACAATTGTCATCTTTGAAGCCTATCTATAAGCTATGATAGGGTAAAAGTTCAGTCTCTTTGCTTTATGGTGCTTGTAAAGTATAACATAATTGCAATGTGCGCTTTCAACTGAAATTGTTTGCTGCAATTGACAAGGTAACTTACTGCTGTTTTGAACAGGGAAGCGGAGATGAGGGAAGTGAGTGAAAAGACAAATGCTAGAGTGGCATGGTTTAGTATAATGTCGATTGGCCTCTGTATTGCTGTTTCTTGTTTACAACTATACTATCTGAAGAATTACTTTCAAAAGAAAAAGCTGATATAAAATCTTGGTAATTTGATATATGGTACTTAGTGGTAGATATTGTCGGAAATGAAACCTTGTTGTATACTAATGTACTACTCCATATGTGATGTTTGTTTCTTGTACTTGGATCAGAACTTTCCCATCTTCTCCATTCATTTGGTTTTTGGCTAATTTTATTCCACTAATGTAACATCATTACCTGAAAAGAATTAGCGGTTGCTTGACAATTTTGTTCTCTTCTACTTCTTGTTCTGCAGTATTTTTGTGTGAACATATTATATAATACTCTGTATGCTCCCTTCATCTCAATTCTCACACAGATGGTATGATTTCATTTTCAATTGTTACAATTAACTTTTTATAATTTTAACTGGCATTTTATTTGCATCAACATTTTATATTAACATTTTCTCATTAAACACCTGTAAAACATTCATATAAGTAGTTGAGTTTAAAATTTGAGGAGGCAACCATCAAAATTTACAACTAAACAATTTTAGTAAGATTAAAAAGTTCATAAAATAGGAATTGGGAACTTCAAACATGATTCTCATCGTAGCCTGAATAACTCCATCCAAAAATTATGTTCTATAGTCACGAATATATGAATTACAACATAAAAATCTTTAATTTTGCACGCGCAAAAATTATAGAAAGTTAATATTTCAAAAAATATGTAATGAATCAACTAATGAGAATTCATGATCGAAGTTTGACTTAAAAAAATTAAAAGGAGTCATCTATTTTTAAATGGAGGGAGTATTTATATTTCAATTTCAAGTGATATTTAATTTTTTTAAATGTAACATCTTACATTGCGCTTTTAATTATCTCAAATGAAATGAATTAAGATGTTGATCATGTTTAATTTAGGCTAGTTACCAATGTGAGATGGTTTGTTCTTCTCCAATATTTTTTAAGATATTTTCTATAGTCGGAATTACATAAACCGTGATTAACACAACTAGAGATGATTAACCTACCAACAAGAAAATTTATTACTCTCTCAAATTCAAAATAATTGTTTTTGAAAGCATTTTAGAAAAATCTAATATAATTGTCACTTTATACAAATCAAGCATATTATTCCGTTTATATCCTTATTGATAATCCTCACATCAGAAGATTGACTTAAATGCTTTTTTTGATAATTAGCGATGAATTGTGACTACAATGATATTACAAACATGAATACAGAAATTGCTAACTAATAGAAAGTTAGAGTATAATATGAGACAAGTATGTCTCCAACAAGGTTCGAACCCTTGACCTCTTACATGAAAGGTTGGGCCGGATGCCACTAGCCTATTGAGCCATCGGCAAGATTGACTTAAATGCTAAAGTATTAAGTTAATGATATGAAAGTATAGAGATAAATGTATGATAGTTGTTACTAATGATTTATTCCCTCCGTTTTTGTTTACGTGTCATTCTAGTTTTTTCACGTCAATTAAGAAATAATATCATTTTCACATATATGCCCCTATTTAATAAAACTAATTAATAATTACATGAAATAGATATTGTTTCTTAATTGACGTGAAAAAATTAGGGTATAGTAAATATATCTTGAAATAGAAAAAGTTACATATTTAAATAATTATTGATTAGATATTAATTAGGGTATATGTGAACTGATATTATTTCTTAATTGACGTAAAAATTTAGAATGACGTATAAGAAAACGAAGGGAGTATTTAGTACGGACTACGGAGTGGGTGATTGCGATTAAATAGGAAAATTTATTACTCATAGCAAATAAGGCATATTTGGGGCTTTGGGAAAAAGACTGTTGGCTGAAGTCATAAATAAATAAACGATATTCGGTGAAAACAGAGAGAAGCTCAAAGTGTTAAACCCAATGGGCAGCTCCACCGCCAGCAGTTTCCTCCTCCTCCTTCTCGTCGCCACCTTGCCGGCAATCGAGTGTGTGTCCATTTGGCAGTACCATTCTCTGATATCATTAACGCAGTCCCTAACTAGCCGCGTGGCCGACCTACGAGCCGCTCGAGGAGACCACGCCGGAGCAGCCAGAGCCAGGCGAATATCCACAACCATCGAACGAGGCCTGGGTCTGGGCTTCCTCAACTTCATGTTTAGCATTGGCTACGACTATCTCAAGAACTATGCCTGGAGGACTGATGCGTCTGATATAATTGAGCTCAAGGGGTTAATATCATCACTTGCCGAGTTCATTCAGATGAACTCGCTCCAGCAAAGGACTGCTTGGGTTACTCGGAATCAAGAGAAGCTCGTCAAGCTCTCAAGGGGTTTGCTTCGGGCATTCAGGCGGCCGGGTCCGTTGAAGGAACTGCTGGAAGCTGTTCATAAGGAAGTTGTGGATGGTGAATTGCTCAAGGATTGCCTCCTTTTGGGTAGTAATGATCTCACCGCGCTTCTTCAACTGCTCAAGGACATCGCGACGCAGTATTATCAACCCTCCAGTACGTCATCTGATTTGTGAATTGCGACGAACTGGATGTTATCTACATAAATTCAATACCAAAACTCGAAATGTAGCCATCGATGTCTATCAAAATGAGGGGATGAGTTGGTAAAATCCCAATTGGCAATTACTTTCAAGAATTGAAGCTTGTCGTTTTAAGTCCGATCATTACAAGTATCTTGAATAATCTGTGCTAGTTTCTTTTTCATTTGGGATAAATCCTGTAATAGTTACTTCTACAAGTTGAAGTGTTCAACTACAAATTTAAAAAACGTGAAGATACATAGTTGCATCAATCGAAGACACTAATTCCAACGTAAGGAAAACAACACAATATACTAAACACTCCTACTTCGACTACTTGATATCATTTTGTTCGTCCTTCCCGTTGCCCCGGAAGCGAATCCACATTATTTAATCACTGTCCTCAGCATCTGCAACAAGAGAGACTACAATTGTTCACAAACAAGATTTATGATAAGGTGAACAAAATAAAATACATGCAGTGAACAACGTTTCAGGCCCCAGGAAAATGAAATTAAGAATTTGTCTCAGCCTCCACATATCAGCCTCACACATCAGCCTCCGCATATAGACAGGAGATCTTTTATCAAAAAGATGTTTCCATTGCAAACTACTCCATCCCTAAAGGATTGTATAGTTTGCTTTTTTCGAGGTCAACAATTAATGAACTTTATGGTCTTAATTAACACCCAAAACTTTTAGTATTTAAATCACAGTTAAAATAGTTAACAGAACTGTATATAAATCAAATAAAATAGTTAATGTGACTATGTGAGTTCAAATTTTTGAAAAGTATGTGACAACCTTTTAGGGATGGAGTAATAAACTACCAGTTCAAATTGAATTAAGATTTAGACTTCCTTAACAATACATGATTAAATTTTAAAGTACCTTCATTGAACTCTTCACTCTCACTGTCATCCTCACTCTCACTATCATCCTCCTCCTGATCTTCTTCCTGGTCACTTCCGTCTAATTCTTGTTCCTCTTCTTCTTCCTTCTGTTCTGATGATCCTTTCACGTTGTCTGCATCATTACCCATCTTCTCCATACATTCGGCATCATTAGTCTCATCTTGATCATTCTTCTTTTTAGTTGATTTCACATGATCGCTTTCATCTTCATCGCTCTCATTCTTGTGTGCAGATTTAGATTCATCGCTCTCACTTTCAACATGCAATTTAGGCTTTGGTACTCTAGCAGGAGGCATGTAAGTGTTTGTGGACCTCCTTCGTGAACTTGTCACAATATTGCTCAAGTCAATACCTTCAAGTTCTTTTGCTCGATCTTTTCTCCTTCTAACTTCTTTAATCTCTGCTCATGGACCAAACATTGTTTTCAATATATTGTAAATGGAAACCAAGTGTAGTCCTTGTAAAATCATTTACTTTTTCTCTTGATGATATATTTATAGAGCACTAAAGAGTTGACAAACGCAAACAAGACAGGTTATGAGTTGGATTAGACTTGAGTTGCAGTAACACCCTGAAAGACACATCATTAACTGATTTGCTACATTTCTTTCCATTCTGCATTCCTGATTTCCAACAAACTATCAAGTAATTTCCTAACCTCATATCAGAAGCGAACATTACCTTTAGTGTGAAGTGCAAACATAATGATAAAGATGAGATGAGAAGGTGAACACCAAGAAACTTATTCAGAGTGACATGAAAACCTTACCCGACCCCCTCCTTCCTCAAAAAAATAGTAGCGGAAGAAGCATTCTAAGTACTTTTTCTCTCTCTTATGAACTGAGTGATGAACTTCTCACATGACAATCTAAATTTACAGTACTTTGAACATGATAATTTAATATTGACATATTATGATATGAGCAGAGTGGTGTGAACCAATTATCACCTTTCTCAGTAGGATTTGCGGAAAGACCTTCACTTGATAAGATCGCCTTTAGTTCCTTAATCACGAAAGCTTCTCGCTCCTCTTCGGACACCTGCTTAGCTCTTTGTAAACCGCTGGTGCAATTCTGGATTATAAAGGAAAGGATTCTAGAGATTTTCAATGACAATTTAAAAGAAGCTACTTGCAGAAGTTTATTTACAAAGTTCCATACCCCAGTCCACATGCTTTGATTATTGACTTCAGATTCTCCACACGTTTTCCATATGCAGGGGTTGATACTTGTTTCACCTGCATGGAAAATTTCAATCAATTTATTACCTTAAATGGTCCATACACGAATTTATGTGACTACATACAGTACAAGATCTGGCTAGACCTTTACAGTCTTTCCATCAGAAGATTCAGAGTGCACATCACTTTCTACATCCACGTTATCATCACCCTCGTCTGATGGACTTTTACCAGATTTCTTCTGTTTCTTGTTTGGAATTTTTGTCTCCTGCTGAGCTTCTTTGCGCTTCTTTAAGGCATGGGATTTATCATTCTTACCTCCAGACCCAACTGCTCTCTTTCTTGATTTTACCTTATCATGAACCTCTTCATCTTCTGAACATGCGGAACTAGATTTTGGTTCAGATATGTTCTTCAAAGAGGGAGTTTTTCCCTTCTTGGTACTAGTTGTTGATTTAGGAACTTTTGAAGGCTCTAGTACCTATTAACATAAAGAGGAAATAGAAATAATGTTAGAAGGTTCAGCAAGTTGCACACTGAACATTATAACTTAAGTTTGCACCTCATCTATTTGACTTAGGATAAAACTCTTGAAGGGATCAAGACTATATGTCGGTAGCGCCATATCTTCTTCCAGAAGTCTCCGGAGCGAATTCATAGTTATTGTCCTATCAAAATAATAATATCAGTAAACATCCTCTATAACTGAAAGGGTATGACGGACATATATTGAAGACATTTCTAGTAAAATGAAATTCAACTTCCCATTTAATACAGTCGACTTGAAAACAAAACAAGGAAAAGACAAGATTTATAGTGAGCAATTTTATTACTGTAGTTTGTGTATAAATTTCAAAGGAAGATAAATAACCAAATAACATACTATAAGCAAAAAAATCATTAATAAGTTACGGTGGAAGAACATACTCTGAGTTATCTCTAATATGCGAAGCCCTATCCCAAACAGCCTTCTTTATTTTCTGCTTGGTTATCCCGCTACTTTGAGAATCCACCAAATCAGATTTTGTGGTCATAAGACCCATTACAGGAGAATCTTCCATCTTTGGTTCATCCTCAGTAACAATTTCCAATGAACCCTTTGTAGCATCATTTATTTTAGGTGGTTCTGATTCTTTAGTTAATGGGTTAGCTATATCAACCTTTGTCTCAGAATCCACAGGAACATCACTAGGATCCTCCAATCCCTGACATTCAAACACCAATGAAACCATAAGACATGAGGCTTTCTATATTTCATTATCAGGGGGGATCGGGGTGAGGCGAAGATGATGGTTCAATAAATCTACACCATCATGAACATCGATCATATTCCAAATCCATTATTGATAATCACTCAGTAATAATATAGCCCTTTGCATTCATATGACTCAATGTAATTATTACAATGATACAAAGAAAACATTTGCCCACGATAGATAGCTATAGACAACCCAAATAAACGAGTCGAGTAGCACAACAAAAACAAAACTATATGATTCCCAACTCCATAACCTTCCAATACCAAGTTTCGTATGATTTATGACAAAAACTATATTGACACAACAAACAAACTGAAATCAGTAAACATTCTTAAGTTTATGCCAAGGGTAGGGATTACTATATCATAAATAACCATTTGCTGCAAGCAATAACAAAACTGAAGGAAGGACTGTATGTGGAGATTGTCAAGTAGGAAGAGTGGAGAATGAAAGTTATCTCACCTTCTCTACCGAACTTTTAATGAATTTCTTATGGGCATCTAGTGCATATGTTTCAAGCCCCATGTCCTTCTCTAATAATCTCCTAACGCTTCCATAGTCAAGGAGCTGCACTTGAAGAAGACAAAGAAGAAGAAGAAAAAGTGTTACAGACGCTATTTCAAAAATATAAATGACTTTGCCCCAGTAAGGTTCAGCGATTTAGTAGGTTTATATGGTAATGTAAGTATCATGTTCCCGGATTTAAAATATAGATAGAACATTCAACAAGGATAAGTAAACATCCTCCTGATCATGCTTAAACGAGGAATCCCGGTAATGATACAAATATACATGGTATCGGAGCCATCCAAAGCTTAATCAAATAAAGAAAACAAAAGTTACAAACTTGAGAGCAGTTGAAGAAATTTGGTACGCTAGGGTTTAGCATTGCCTTATGCACCAACACACAAATTAAAACAGACAACTAGATAACAACTTCAAATGTTGCTTATAATTGGATTTGAGCTCTCATCACTTATAAGTCATTTTAAACAGAACATACGTGAATTGGAAGTAACAGAGATACACACATATATAGACGGAGAGATTGATATAAAGATTTATATTGAGACTATGGGAAAGAGGAGAGGTGGAGAAACGTACTCAGCGTTTTGTTTGAAATGTTGAATGCGAGAAGCTAAAGCACGCTCGATTCGGGTCTCCATGCCCACTTCTCCTTCTTCTTTAACTTCCTCAGCCATTCCACGCGAGATTCCTCTTCCAAAACTGTACTATTAATCGTGCTTGTAACCATATCAGATAACTTTGTACGATTATTACCAAAAAAAAAAATCTAAAACATTGAATTATTCATAAACATAACAGGAACAAGCTTACTTCAATATAAACTCCCAAATTGAGTAAAAACCCCTTAACAACAATTTATATACAGCTTGAGATAAAATAAAAATGTTGTGGGAAATCAAGT
This sequence comes from Echium plantagineum, assembly GCA_003412495.2. Classification (NCBI taxonomy): domain Eukaryota; kingdom Viridiplantae; phylum Streptophyta; class Magnoliopsida; order Boraginales; family Boraginaceae; genus Echium; species Echium plantagineum. The sequence continues at coordinate 8,409,972 of CM016563.1, read as the reverse complement.
GTGCTGAATATAAGGAAGCTAAAATTGTTATACTGGAAAGCAGATTAGCTAATTTTACTAGCAAAAACAAGTCAAAATTTCTACTTGGGAATCTCAACTTCAACTCGTACGTCAGCAGAGGATTGTATCACTTGATCAAATTTCCCAAATTGATGGAACACAGCTTCAGAGTAATCTTAACAAGGTAATAGATTCAGAATATGCTAAAAAATGTGGGTTTTAATCAGTTTGGGGGTTTATGGTGAATTAGGGTTCATCTCATTATGTTTTACTAGTATTAAATAATTTTGTGATATAGTTTAATTTTTTCAATTACCTGTATACGTGCAACACTATATACACACTAAAATGGTGATTAACTGTAGAGTGAAATTATCATTTTGCCCCACATATTTAACTCACTTACTATATTTTCAAATAGAGGGTAAAATGATCATTTCACTCATAAAACCATTATTTTGGTGTGTATATAACAGATCAGATAATATACATGAAGTGTAAAAATGGTCATGTGACAATTCTTTATTTTTTTCAATTAACATATAAAAAAATTAAGTACCTCTTATTCTTTTATTAAAAAAATAATAGATTAAATAAAAAGGTTTTAATAACCTAACATTTCAATTTTTGTACATAACAAAGTAATACGTACTTTGTATTGGGCATAACATAACTGATCTGTTATATGCACCCCCAAATAGTGTTTTTAAGGGGTTGAAATGTCTGAATTACCCCCAACGCCCTCGGGAGGCGTTGGGGCCAAAACTGTTTGTTTTTTTTAATTATTCATATAGTCAGTTTTTATGATGATTTTTTTTAATTCAATTTTATGATTTATTATTTATTAAATAATAGTAGTAACATTAATAAAAATAATAACACTATATAATTTCGAGAATAAATTAATTTTTTATTTTTTAATTTGTTTAATGTTCAAGGTAAAACGTTGATGCCATTTATTTTTAGTTATTCATATAGTCATTTTTTTATGATGAATTACTATTCTCACTAATTGACTATCTTGCCCCCTATTTGGAAGTGTGGTGATTGAGAAAATTATGTGGGAGGGTAAATTAGTAATTTCTATCTTGTACCCCTATTTTGGTAACGTTGTACCTTCGATTTAAACCATAATTAAAAAATAAAAATGAATTGAATCTGGAAATTATATAGTGTTATCATTTTTTTCTTTAATGTTACTAATATTATATATTAAATAATACTCTCTCTGTCCTAAAAGATTGTCACATTTTGACTTTTGGTGGTCAACAAGATACGATTTAAAATATAAATATCTATTATTCTACATGCGAAAAAATATAAAAAATGAATATTTCAAAAATATATATTGAGACGAATCTAACAAGATCTCACAAGACTATATTATTTCTTATCGTTTATAAGGGGAATTCTTGATCAAATTTTGTAATGTTGTGACTAACAAAAGTAAAAATGTGACAATCTTTTAAGACGGAGGGGAGTAAATTATAAAAATGACTATATGAATAAAAAAAACATCGGACGTTGTAAGGCAACTAACGACTGTGAAAGTCGTTTGGCCCAAAACGTCCTCCAATTCTGATCGTTGATAAGGCAACAAACGTCCCTAGAGGACGTTGGGGGCAATTTAGGAATTTATGGTGCAAAAACACTGTTTAGGTGTGCATATAGTGTTGCCCCTGCATAAGTAACTAGTTTGAATTAATCTGACTATATTGCTTCTATGAAAATGATATACGAGAACATCATCCATTTAAGATAATACGCATATTTTATACTTTGCGTTTGAATTAATATAATTAGATTGCATCTATGAGAATGACAAATGGGAAACACCATCCATTTAGTGGGGGTAACCACTTTTTGACGAAAATCCTAATATATTTTTAATGTTAACACCTTTTTAAATATCTTTTGTATTCGTAAGTCCTTAATTGTCGATTGTATAATGTTTAGACATTCGACTAATATAATAGCATGTCACCCAAGTAAATCACACCTAGTAAACCTTATGTGACAAACCTTGACCAAAAAATGTTGATAGGAATAATTAAATATATTCTCAAATATCTAATTCTATGTCATTAGTATCGATTGATAACGATGACCGACATGCATGTAATATTTGCGAACTTGATTACTTAAGACTGAAAAGGTAAATTTCCCTCAAAATGATTAATAAAAGATAGTTTAATTTAGTCTTATAGTGACACCTTTGTAACAAAAGTATCAATTGTTGATGATAATATGTCGCTAGTAACATGTGTTGGAAAATCCCTGAATCATTGTTGTATGCGAGAAAAGATCTGGAATCCCGACTCACCATTCGATAGAAAAGAATTTCGAGTTGCTTTCCGGACAAGATCTGACTTGGGCAAGACCCGATGAAGTCTCCATGAGCTTAATGTTTAAGTTAAAGTATGATCGGTACTTGGATTGAGACTTTGCTAAATCATACGCAAGCAATTGATGAAGGCAAGATTTGGGTTGTACTTGTACGTTTCG